>JAOWBR010003472.1:5211-16944 GCA_028571145.1 Dionaea muscipula
TTTATTTTTAACAGTGAATCAACATAAATTAAACTCACACGTGCACGACAATGAATATAAAAAGTGGAATGAAATAACAAACTTATATACACTGAAGACAGACAGGTGCACAGCACAGATGAAGAACAAGTCCATGCAGCTTCATCGTTTCAAGCTACTCCCTTATCTTCTGAACTCCAACCCAACGTGCATAATCCACCCACCTGTTAGAGGAGGTAACAAAGTTAAAACTCATTAGACCTTCCCGTGACTACGTTAGCAGACCATCAAGGACACAGACCTGGGTCCAACGGCCTAAAACCGAGACTAGATAGTCATAAAAGTATGTATTGAAATCACATCTCAACCCAAAAGTCTAAGACCGATAGGTTATGAGAACAACTCATAGCATAGAGTACTCACAATTAATCAATAGGGCAAGAATATGAACTTACAAGAGCGACCCCAAGAATGTGTTCCCTGTTCTAACAGCGAAGCAGACTGCGCTCAATAAGAGCTTCTGTTGATGGAGCAGTGGTTCTAGCATACGCTGTTCAATGATTCCTGCCAGCACTTGATACCTGTCAATTTCAATTCCATGTCAAGCATCTTACCTAATTGGAGGTGCCGGTTCGGTGGAGGAGCTGGTGGTCATTGGAGGGGTCGAAATTCTAAGGTACTATAGTTTCAAATATCTAGGGTTATGGGGAGATTGATAAGGACGTTACTCATAAGATTAACGTGGGTTGATAAAAGTGGAGAAGAGTTCATATACGATAAAATAATACCTGTAAGGCTTACAAGAAAGTTTTTATAGAACAGAGCCTTAATGTATAAGTCAGAATGTCGGATAATCAAGAAGAGCCATGTATAAAAGATGGGGTAGCGGTATTTGCAGAGATGAGAATGCTTTGATGGATACAAGAAGTAACCTGAAAGGACAAAAAATATAATACAGAGATTCATCGACGGATAGAAGTAGCCCCGATTGAGGATAAGATGAGGAAAAATCGTCTAAGATGGGCTGGACACGTGGTAAGGACTAAGGAGGAGACCGCTGGAGACACCGGTTAGAAGAGGGGAGGCGGTGTCTGTGGAAGGGAAGAGGACAAAAGAAAGGCCTAAAAAAACTTGAAACTTTTACAACTCATTATGATTGACGTTCTTGACCGATCAGAACGATAAAAACGGGTCTATGTGACTGACCTCACCTAGTGGAATAAAGGCTGAGATGATAATGATGTCAAGCATCACCTAAGAAAAACCCGCTTTTCCCTAGTTCTCAGGGTCAGGAGATACATTGCGAAGTAAGAGTATTCAACCTAACTATATACTAGACCGTTACGAAAGCACGGTGATGCAGATTGTGAGGTAGGCAGAGAAAGTCATGTTTAGCATGGAGAGTTTTTATTCACTTACCTAAGGTTGCTAGAAACTGCCATATAAACACCATAGGCAACACTGGTTGATATGATGGGTACATCTTCTGCTTCACCAGCAAACGACTTGTCAATAGCCTTTCGCAAGTTGATCAACAAATGGGTCGCACCCGTGCCAACCTGAAAAAAAAATGAAGATATAGCTGAACACTAGAACAAGTTCCTATAAGACAGATGCTGTCAAAACGTCAAGATGTTAATTAATCAGCAACCTACCAGAGAAGCACTTGTTCCGACGACAAAGAGCTTGGCCCCATTCCTCTGCGGAATAAATGGACGAATAAATTAGAATGTAAAATTTACTACTATAGTTCAGGATGATGATGATGATGATGATGATGATGATGAACTCGGTCTAACATCGTACCACTATTGCACCAATCCTCTGTAGAAAAGAGTACGATGTTCCAGCCATGGCAACCTGTGATTAAGTTCAAAGTGAGTCAACTTTCCATAAGGATCGATCTTCTGACTCGATGATGATTTAAACGGCTGAATAAAGCAGGTACCTGGAAGGCATTATCCGGGCAGCCATAGAAGAACTTTGCTATAGGTCCAGCACCCAAAGCAAGAGGTGGGCGGAGAGAAACAGTAGGAGCAGGGAGCCACACAAGCATGAAATCTGCAATTATGGCCATCACCTACACTAGGAACATAGAATTAGATAACTACCGATAATAAGGTTAAAAAGTCCAGCTCGACACTGCGGATCGAGACAAGGTCCAGCTTGTCTCCACACACATAGCTCGAGGTGGGCTGACAGCAAAGCTTGAATTGAATGGCAAGACTCCTCATTGGGGTACTCCACTACCGACTCGACGACCTGCTTGCTTTAAGTAGAGGTAAAACCGACATTCATCACACAAATGAGAAGATCATTCTGGCTATAAAATACCTCTTTCACAAAGGGGAAACATACACGGTAAATTCCGACTTCAATTCTCATCTATATATGAAGTTCAACTTTTATTCACCACAGCCTACTGACATAGGCATGAGGAAAATAATCACGAGGCAAACCTCGGGACCTTTCAGACAGTTTGTTACGTGTGCAGTTCGTGATGTGAGCATATCACACTCAAAGACAAGAGTGTGTGACGAATTGTGCCAAGTGATGTCAGCCACATTTCATGCAAATTCCTCCATAATCAAACAGAAATCTGAAAAGCAGATGATAGAAATTCAAAGGTCATACCACGTCAGCCAAAACGAAATCCAACTCCTTGGTAAAATTTTCTCTCCGTCTTTCATACTCCGCAGCAGTCTAGAGAAGCAGGAAACTAATTAGACAAGTCAATGAGAAGTAATATGCTATAGAACAAGAACAACCAACCAAATCCATAGTCTCATTTTCCTACAAAATGATTGAATCCCATTCAATAGAACATGTATCGTCAAGCAACACAACAGAATATGATGAGAAAATACTAGATGGCAAGCATCGAAGATTGATTGAATTTGAATCCCATTCAATATGATCAATCAACTGAATCCATAGTCTCATTTTCCTACAAACCTTGGTGAAAATTCCAACCCCACATTCCATGGCAACCTTAGCCAAGAATAGATCATCGGCGAGCAACCGTTCCCTAAACCCACCAAACTGGAGCAACCATCGGAAAATAAAGGACTTCTCCAGCTCAAAGTACCGTGTGGCAATCGAGGCCGGAATCCTGCCGGCCTGAATCGCCGCTGCCAGATCACTGGGCAGAGTGTTCAATGTCCTCCCAGCCTTAACCACTACCCAGATCGACTCTATCCGATTCTTATCCTTCCGGTTCTCCTCTTCCCCGCCTTCATCATCATTACCATCACCTCCCCCTCCTCCCCCACCGCCACCGGAGACCCCTCCATTGCCGCCTTCGCCATCCCCACCGGCGAATGCGAGGGTTAACTGGTTACGACCACTGGAGAGGTGGGCCGAGGAGAATGGTAGGAAGGAGTTGGTTTGGAGAGTGTGAGTGATGATGGGGAGATTCGTGAACAAAGAGTGCCGGAGGTGGCGATGGTGGGGGCGGTGGTCGCATGGCGAAGGAGGGAGACGGAGTCCTGGGGCGGATAAGTGGAAGCAGACGGCGGCGACGGGCATCGTTGGGCGGCGGAGAGTCTTGGTGATCGGTGAGTGGGTGTGAGTGGACTGAGTAGTCGTGGTAGGAAAGAAGTGGACATTGTGCCACCGCACGGGATTCAATTGTTCTTTTGTTGGTACGAAATACTATCAAAGAAAAAAAAAAAAAAAAACCGAAAAAAAAATTACGATATTTTGTGAAATATGATGAGATGTTTTTTACGGAATATTTTCCATTAAAATGAAAATAAAAAATTATCTGTTCGAAAAAAGATCGTAATTAAATTTGTGCGCCTTGCGTTACAGTGGATTTTTTTTTTTTTTTTCTGTTTTCTTGAGCTCGGAAAAGACAGATGGACCCAAAAACCCCAGGTTCTCAATGTGAGCCCAGCCCAAATAGTGCCCCATCAATGATCCTCTACAAGCTAGTCCACGAGAACTCTCGTGGGACTTCAGCCCTTTTTTTTTTTTTTTTTTTTTTTAATCTAGTTACAGTTCCAGATAACCAAAAATCTCTCCCCTTCAGCAGCCACAGGAGATATGGCCACCGCTGCAGCAGCTCCATCTCCCCCACTCACTCACCCCACAACCTCTCTCCACCACCACCAAAACCTCAACTTTTCACTCGCCGTCAACCCCCCAAAACCACTTTCCTCCACTTTCTGTCCGTACCCATTAGTCCTCCATTGTAGGTGGGTCGAGGGAATTTCGCTGGGTGGGTCTAGGTTTGGGACCCTCTTGGCTTCTGCGGCGAATGCGGTGGCTGAGCCTGTTCCTGGCGGTGGTCGTGTGAAGAAGGGACTTGCTGATTATTTTGATGATGATGATGATGAGTATATCGTTGCACCAGAAGAAACGAAGCCTAAAAAGCCCAAGGTTGCGTTGGTTCTGAAAACCGACAGAATGTCAATAATCTCGTTGCTTTCAGTCGTTCGTCTTGTAATCTCGTTGCTTTCAATAATCTCGTTGATTCTATTGCTGATTCTTTTGGTGGGTCTTGGTTTAGTTGTTGATTATGCTATTGGGTTTTGCTTAATTTATTGGGGGGACGACAATGGTAGCTAGGATATCAAATGTTTTCATAATTTAATGATGGAATGGGCATTCTGTGATATTTGCATCTATTGTGGTTTTGTTGATTGGCAGTCCATTGATTTCTGCTTTGTGGAAAGTCTGAGGATTTGCTTCATTCATTGGTTTATTTTCAACTAGCTATTGGAATTTTTGATCATGATGGTCCATAGGGTTTGGCCTAGTTTTGTTTTGGTTCTGTTAAATAGATTGGGTAAACTTTAGATGAGTTTTTTCTTTTGAAACTTTGGACTTTGGAGGCTTGTATCTGTTGCTTGATTCTAAACTTGAAATTTATGTAGCAGTTTGTCCTTGTGTCTTATTCATGTTATTACTCTCTGCTGATAGCATGCTGAAATTTTAGTGTCATGTCTATTTCCTAAATGGCAGAAAAAATCGAGGCGTTATATAGAACTTCAAAAACTAAGAGAATACAAGAAACAGTATGATGTGAAAACCGCTTTATCACTGCTCAAGCAAATGGCGAGCACAAAATTCGTTGAAACAGTGGAAGCTCATTTCCGTCTGAACATAGATCCTAGATACAATGATCAACAAATAAGAGCTACTGTAAGCCTTTATTTCCATTTCTTTCCTACCTTATCACAGCTGTGTTCTATTGAGGGAAATATGTAATTTAGTTCTTTTGTTCTAAGTGGATTCAATTTTGTAGGTTGATTTGCCCAAGGGAACTGGAAAGGCAATTAAAATAGCTGTTCTTACTCAAGGTAATTATGTATGTGTATGGACCTGTTGGTCCTGTTCGTTCAACCGGGCTTGAGAGTTTTCTGGAGTATTGTGGCTGTGTGGTGTTGTGTTCTTCATGGAACTTGCTGCATGACTATGTCTTGTCCTTGATAGGGCATTCTTCCAAAATTGATACATCCAATAACACTAAGATTTACCCTTTGATTTCCTCGCCAAAAAAGACCGGATAAAAATCATAAAAGTGATCTATTTGGGTCAAGGATAAAAATCATGACATCAACTCTTCCACTTCGTTCCCCAATTCTAATTTTCTAATATGGTATCAAAGTTATGTCGATCTAGATGGGTCTAAGGAAAAACTTAGGCATTCAATGGAAGTCACATCACATTCTATGTGTAAAAGAAGTTTCTCAACAACAACATGACCATTTCCCACTGAGTAGGGTCGGTCACACTTGTAGACTACATGCACTCGAGATTTGACAATTTTAGTGCATTGAATGTGAGTTACCTAACACGCACGCAAATGTGAATAACCAAAAATGCTATTACGCAAAATGCACAAGCAGAAATGCGAAAAGCTGAATACGCTATATTGCATTGCTAATAGCCAATGATGCTATTTTCATCAAATTGCTCTAACATGAGTCAAATCCGGCAAGAAAATGCCTCAAACCCCGAAAACAAGGATGCATCCATGGGTGATGGGAGATTTCAATGTCGCGTCTAAAAAGTAAATCCTATACTAGCATACTGGTGAGGTTGGAGGAAATTAACAGAAAAATAAGGAAAGAAAGAAACAAAAAGGACACTTCGAGTGCCTAACATAACAACATAGTAGGCAAAAAGCAAATATAAGGAGCCAAAGAAATCTACACGAGGTAACATGCATGAGAAAGGTATTACAAATTTAAGAGGGGATTTTAGAAAGTAATTTGTAATCTACACATACAAGTTCTGATTAGGTATGCATATGTTCATACATCAATGAATTGTTGTCACTTAGTCCTCCTTAAAGCCTATAAAATGGCTTTGCATACAATTGTATTAGATAGAGGAATAGAGGAAATGTGATCAATGACTATGTTTCTCCACTCAACTATCCTTTCCCTTCTCCTTAATGATATCAGCTCTCCTCCTTTGTACTCCCAATTCTCTATATATTTTTTAATAAAGGCAAAAGATTTGCAGTTGAGGGTTTGTACCGGTAGCTGTCTTTCATGACATTCGGCATTGTTCCGGTACCTTCTATTGCTGCGACATGTTTAGTAGTTGGCAAATTCATGTGGTGCAGGAGAAAAACTTGATGAAGCCATGAATGCTGGCGCGGATATTGTTGGAGGAGAGGAGTTGATCGAGAAAATACAAGGCGGATTCATGGAATTTGATAAATTAATTGCTTCTCCCGACATGATGCCCAAGGTGTTGCTCTTCTTCTCCAGCGATTTACATCAGTTACCATTGACAAAAAGTTCCTAGCTTCTAGGATTAGCATCTCTATTTTCCTGAATCATGAAGCAAGCACAGCGGATTTTAACTATTTGGGAGAATACCGACTTGATTGATTGACTATTACTTGCGTTTAAACAGTCGCATGACAAACCTTTTCTTGCATTCTGACCACATCTCCATTCTATGCATTATCGATCGGGTCCTTGCATTATCGGAAATTTTTGCCAAAAAAAATTGTTCTCTGCACCAGGTTGTCAGTCTGGGAAGGATTTTGGGGCCAAAAGGGCTTATGCCTAGTCCGAAAGCTGGTACTGTCACCGCAAACATACCTCAGGTACGGTGTCTAGTTGTTCCTATTAGACAGATCGATTCTCATCTTCACAAATTTCACCCACCGGAGAGGAATTGACAGGCTATAGCAGACTTCAAAAGAGGGAAAGTCGCTTACAGGGCGGATAAGACAGGAATCATCCACTTACCCTTTGGAAACGTAGAGTTCCCCGAAGAAGATCTTCTTGAAAATTTCCTAGCTTGTGTGGTACATTTCTTCATCCTTGTCATGGTATTACTATCAGTATTCGTTGCATCCCGTTGACAAAGTTTCTTCGTCTGTCTGTCAGAAATCGGTGGAGGATAACAAGCCATCCGGTGCCAAGAGAGTTTACTGGAGGAATGCCTACGTCTGCACATCAATGGGCCCTTCAATCAGGTTAGATGTCAAGGACATGCTTGCCCTCAAGCTTGCGGCCTCCAAAGGTTTAGGCTAATATGACAGGCATCTATCTATAAGTTAATGTAAGTGATATACTCGGACTTGAACTGCTTTGAAAAAGCAGCAGGGGAAAGAGAAATGGTTATACTATTTGGTTTGGTTTCCATTGCGATTGATTTCAACATTATCTCGCAAACAACCAGATGTTATGCTCTGTTCATGACAAACGAGAAGCAGAAGTAGCTTAAGATAAATGGAAGGCTCGAATTATTTGTCAAATATACACCGTCGAGCAACAAAATTATCTTCAACAAGAATGCAATAACTTAAAACATTGTTTGGGTACATAATACATAAGGCACTACTTTCTACGCCAACCAAAAACCAGAAAACAACCTTTTACCTTATATAATGATGATCATGGCCGCAAAAAGGGATTGTAAACAGCATACAAAAATGTGCCAGATTGCATATAATATATAGGCAGCTGGGTTCTGATTCTGAGGGTTTCATAAGGAGATGCTCCATTGCTGCAGTCAGAAGAAGATACCGATTTGTCTGCTGTTATTCCAGATTTAGGCGCGAGCTTGCGCTGTTGGTCTGGAGTTGGTGCTATAAGATTCTCCATTACTCCACACTAGCACCATACCACAAGATATTGCTTCAGATAGGTCATAATACCAAAGAGTGCATGAAGGAAAAGAGAGAATTGGTCATGATCAAGCAAATGAAAAAAGATACTACAAGAGATGGATGTCATTTCCCATCAAGACGTTTGAGCATTGGATTAGTCATCAGCTCACAATCATGTATGTATAGTATAGTATACTACAAGAGACCAATGTCGTTTCCCAAATTGCTGTCAACAGATCCTTTTCGTACTTCTTACAAATATGATGTAACGTAATTATCCCATTGATTCTCATCATAAAAATTCAGTCCGATAACCTTTAAATCAATGAATAGCCAGCACTTTCAGCAATTTCCATAGCACTTTGCGATAATATGTTATCCTTGAAACATAGCTGATCCCCTTTGGTTTTACCAAGTAAGGAATGCTTCTGCCCCAGAGATTAGTCTATTTATTTTCCATGAAATATATCCTCCATCCAAACAGACAACGCAACTTCTAACAAGACAAATTGAAATATGTGACTATTTTAGGATCGCATGCAGGGGCAGGTAAATATTTTCTTCTAATCTAGTTCAATTGACGTTTTATCTAATGTTTGTAGTAATCCAGAAACCAAAAAGGAACTTACACTCTGCAGCCTTTCCAATGTAAGTCCCGGTAAACATGGTCAGGGTGGTGCATGCTTCACTATACTCCAGATTAGGCAGCAACTTTGGAGTAAGTAAGAAGCATCTGCAGAAACAGGATCATATTGTGAGCATAATTCAAAATAAGTTTAGGGAAGTTCCTACTATGAGAGAAAGGACACGAGATGCTCATTTAGGTTCGGTCTCAGAGTTCTTACTGTGGTGTATTTGGTTGACTAGCAGCTCTCACCAATTGCTGAAACATTTTTCTCTCATTGATAGGGTCCATTCCTGTAGATAAACCAACAGCAAAAATAAGCAAATCCACCAATCCTTGACACGGATTTCAAATAATCCTGGTGAACTCGTCCAAGTGTTAAAATCGGTTATGAACCCACCCTGGTTAATCTCATCAACCACTCTGAATGGGCAGCTTGTAAGATCTTGTAAGGAAACAAGATAGAGGATTGTCGATACTGACCGCTCCTGCAATTGTACAAATGGAAATGTCATTAAGTTAAGTAGAGGGGCAATGGGTGCATGACATGGGAGATAAACTAGGCAGAACTTAGTATTATACATACCCCACCAGATTGGTGGTGAGCACTCAGGACTTGAAGTTGCCCTGCTTGCCTGAAAATGAGAAGATGAAATTAAATAACCAAGATCATGAGAACCCTGACAGTGAGGATAACAAGGAAAAAAAAAATTCACCATCTTGAAAATTTGTTAAGGAGTTAATCATCAGTGAGGATAACAGAAGCAGAAAATGAAAAGACAAAATTTTACAAGGAAAATTTAAGCAAGTTGAAGGGAGAAGCCTTCCGCAAAGGCTAGAACAAGCTACGGTCCAAGGCATAGAGGAAAGTACTTCCTTTCCAAGCATCAGAGAGTGCTCAAAGAAACTACCAGAAAATCAAGCACCCAAGTCCCAACCAGGAAAGTCTGCTGCTCCTTTTTTCCCTTTCACCTTTATAGGGTTGGCGATAATACTCAGAGGGGAGATTCAAACGAAATACTCAAGACAGTCCCACAAAATCCTCAGAAGAACAAATTCTAAGTCCAAGAGTGAGAAACAGTGACCTGAATTTTACTTTAATGAGTACACCATATGCACCAAAATCTGTTTCATGCTCATCTGAAAAGCAATGAGAAATCTCTCAGTTGATTGCAGGAAATACTTCAAAAAAAAAAAGAAAAAAAACAGCAGGAGAACGCCCCTGAAAATCAATAATTCACAGGGGAAGGAATTAGTTATGAAGAGATTCTGGAAACACATATTCGTGCATACCCAGTAAAACTTCTCCAGCAACAGCCATCTCTTGAAAATTACGACTAAACGTCGCATTAATCTGTGTTACAAGGTTTCTCAATGTGGGAAGCCATCTTCTCTGCAATTAAGACAATTATTAGGAAGTACACCACCTAACTTCACTTCTAGCAAAGAATGTAGGGATATATGATGATATACAAAAAAAAATTAAAAAAAAAAACTCTGAAAAGAATGATAGTCAAATACTAGACAAGGGAAATACATTACCTTTAGTTCATCTACTTCAGCCAAACATTTATTGAGATTCATTTCATCCATTTCGAGCCTTTCAGAAAGAGATTGAATCTGTAAAATGAATGAGTTCTAGGAATATCAGTCAAATGTGGTCTGAAATGTAATAGAGAGAATAGTGAAGCACTTACCTTCTTCTGACGCTCTTCATATTCTGCTAGAATATTTTGATTCAGAAAGAGGATAGAGTTTGCTTGTAACCGATTATCATGGATAGCAGCTTCTAGTTCCTCAACCGTGGACGGCATCTGCAGGAAGGTAACATCAGTGATATAATTTATTACCATATGTAGACATAGACTATTATGACCTTCAATTGAACGAGACGACTAATTGCAGCAGTCACCCTCTCCCTCCCAATCCCAGAATATCCCACCCAAAGAGAAAAAAAGAAAGATCTCTTCCATCCTCTTATGGTACTGCTTTGATTCTAACCCTCAGCTGCTATTTCTTTCTCTGATTCTCTTCTCACCCTCGTATCCCTCCACATTAAGATACAATCAACACCAAGCACTTTAAAAGGTTGTCCTTATCCACAACAATTAGATACATCCCAACATAAAAGGGAAAAGAAAGTAAATATTCATTATGCATGCTAACTTGTGGAATCTTTTAGTTGGTTTGTGATGCTTTTCTTGCCATGGATACAATTTTCTCATTCGTTGTGCATCCCTAAGAAACAGAACTGGCTAAGGATTTGTAAACAACCGCACAAGGTGGTCCCAACTCCGAAGGCTTGTTAACTGCAGTTATTCCACTAAATTCAACAACAACAACAAAAATTCTCTTTGACCAAGAGCCCAAACACTTGATAAATGAATCTGCCCCCACATTTGTCAAGTAAAACCAATTAACAACACCAATGCTCAAATGAATGACAATTTTGCAGGATATGGAATTAACTTTAAGAGTACATACAGCTCTCATGTCATGACAGACATACCGACATTACTGGAATCACAAATACACGAACCTCAAGAAATGCTTTTGCAAGATCTGGCCCGATCATTGCAATTGATTCTGCAAATTTCTTGGCATCAGCAAGTTGGTCTCGACAACGACCTACTTCTTTTTCACCTTTAAAATCCACAAAGTAGAGGTAGTCAGCTTTTTCATGAAAAGGATTAATTGGGTCCAGTGTTCTAAAAATCGGTGCCTAGGGCCGCCTAGGCGCTAGGCGAAGCACCGCCGCCTCGATTACACCCTTCGGCGCTACCCTAGGCGGTTGCAATTCCCAGGCGGCGCCTAGGCGGGTCTAGGCAGGTCTAACCTAATTAAAATAACCTAATTAACCTAAAATAAAACATGATTAACCCTAACATAATTAAATTAGTTACCTAATTAAAATAACCTAATTAAATTTCTTATTCTGATTTCTCATTTCTCTCTCGTTTTCTTCTTCTTGAGTTCAAATAACCTATATATACAACATATTCTCAATATATATGTAGATATATATAATGTCTTCACAAATTGGATT
>JAOWBR010003583.1:0-16943 GCA_028571145.1 Dionaea muscipula
CTATTCGTCGAGTCCGCCCCCCTCGATAAAACCTTGAAAAAAGCGAAACCAAAGTGTAAAAAATTGAAATTTTATCTCAAAATACTCTTTCATGTAAGGAAATCGTCTGTCATTAGTAGAGTATGAATGAAAAACAAAAAAATTAATATTGAGTAAGTACAATGATGAGAGATAGAGATTTTACAGTGATATATGAAGAAAGATATGAACGTTTAAATACAAATAGAAAGTATAAGATGTGATAATATTAGAAAAAGATCAGAGATATTTTGGGTATATTAAAAAAGATTATAACTATTCTAAAAATATTATTTTATTTTTAAATGATCAAATTGATAATTTTACAAAAAAAAAGTGTGTTCTATTTAATAAAATAGGATGGTGTGTTTAGGGTATATGACTTTAGTTTACGGAGCATAACAAAACCTCAAACGTAAAACTCTGTCAAACTTCCTCTCCCCCCACTCACGCTGCCTTCGCTTCTCCTTCCCCTTCCCCTGGAACTAGAAGAGTTTCCGCCACCAGGCCCGCCACCACTTCCTCCTCCTCTCACCAACACGAAAACCTCCGTGACGTCTCGTCTTTTTCTCCGCCTTCCCCACTCCTTCCTCTTTCCCCCTCGCTGAATCTCGCTGCCTCCAATGGCTACGGTGAATCTCTCGTCACAGATCTTCTTCTCCAAGTCGAAGTCCGATACCATCAAGGTCTCTAATCACCTGTTAACCGCCAACAACTTGACCGAGTTGTTCTGTAATGGGAGGAGTGGTCTTGCGAGACGCTCCGTTTCAACGGGAAATATGATCGTTAGAGCGGTCAAGATTACTGAGCAGAGCCATACTTCCAGCTTGACCTCCGACTCCGACAATGGCGCTGTCACTGTGGTGAGTTTCTCGGTTCTCTGTTTTTCCTCGAGTGAGTTCTCTGTGTTCCTTGTTGTGAATTTTATTTTACTTTTGTGGCTAATTTGTTGCATACTTTAGGTGAAGTTAGAGAAAAGAAAAAAAAATGTTTTTCACTGATCACTCACTTGTGCAGCCACTTTTCAACAATCAAATCCTCTTGTTTTCTCATTGGTTTCAAGTGGGGGAATAAATGTTGCATAAATTGAAAGAATGCATTGGTGACAATGAGTACTCGACGTGGTTGCTTCTTTCCTTAATGTTTGGAAACTGCGGCGTTTGAAGAAAGTGTGCTGATCAAGTGAGAACATAGACAGCTCACGGCTATATCTGTGTATACTTTCCTACAAATCTGAGAAAATTAAGTTATTGAATGCTTGGCAGTTGATAGCTGATAGTTGATTGCTTGAAATTGGTGCTGATAGAATGGGACAGTGAGTTGTTATATTTCAAGGGTGAAGTATTTGTGTTTGTTTATCTAAGGATATCACCATTTGGGCGATTACTGCTCTCTTAAGGGGAGTGGCCTGTGAACTTGTTCTTAAAAAATTGTTTCCAACTCTATCCAATACTTGGTGGGTTTTAGTGTGATATGATGCATCTTAATGGTGTATGCATGTTGCCATGCATGATAACGTCGTATAGTTGTGTGATTTTGGTTTATTGGGCTGTAGAATAACTCCAAGTTTGACTCTCCAGCTTTAAATCGCTACTTCAGGAAGAGGACCTAAATTACCCAATTACATCCAGGGGGGGACAAGAGGCTAGATTGTAAATAGTTTTGGAGCAGTTATGGAGACTCAGCAGTTAGCTGATTTGGCGGTCTGTTCAACTCTCAGTTAGTTAGTTATTTGTATTTTTCATAATCTGTTGTTGCATGCTCTGATAGCGAACCCCTTGAGCCTTGAGGTGGACAAATAAATTCACCTTGATGTGGAGGTGAACTGAGGTGGATGAACCAAAGATCAGACCCTTTTTCTCCCCTGATCTACTAAATTACTTTAGTATAGCTGTTTTTCTGTCGTTCAGCATCTCTTATACTTTTGGTCCTATGGTTTGTCTTATTAGATTTTTCTATTTAAGTTTCACTGAATCCTGTATTCAGCATTTTTTAAGTACCAATGAAGTTTTCCAAGAGGTTAGATTTTAAAGGTCAATACCGTATGCTGTGACTCACAAGTATCTTTGTGCACGATACATCAAATCTTTTGGTTCTGATTCTTGTTTTTGGGTATTGTGATCCACATATGCAAGGAAAAAAGTGGCCTGAGACATGTAATAAGTTGAAGTTTGTATCTTTCAATTGTAGTCTACTTTGGCTCTAAGCGTAACTGAAGCACTTCTATTTTTAAACATGGAAGTCAGTACATATTCAAAGGTCTTGCCTTTGTCAATTTGTCCTCGAACCCATTGACCCATGAAGCTTTTATATGTAACTATTTGCAGTTATGTCTTTCTTGTGAAGCCTTTGTCAATGTACTTTTCCTTTCAAATGCAGTAATAGCTTTCTGGAAGAATTGAAATTGCAAGTAGTCTATGTTTACAACCTATAGTAAATGCAAAACTTCATTTACTTCATTTCTCTACCCCTCAAACTTTTCACGTATAATTCTACTTGTGTACTTTTCTTTTACTCAAAAAGGAGTTGATTGAGACTTTTCCAGGTAAAGTACATTGTGTGGTTTTTGGGTTAAAGGAATGTAAACTTCCATGTTGGAACAGTTCTGGCGTTTGAGCCTTGGTTCTTGCAGTTCTTGTCTAGATTCTCTAGAAAAAGAGATCAGGGATGGTTAGAAAAGATGCTAACTGCTATCTTACTTTTGAATTGGTCAACCACCATGACTAGCAGATACTTCTTGTGATGATAATTTCCCAACTATTTGAAGAGTAACTGATTGCTAATTTTTCTTTGCAGTCAGCTGCTGATTTTACAAATCTAGTTTGCGAATTTATTTAGTAGTCTCCAAATCAAATCCTGATTTCTGCTTTCTTTATGCTACTCTGCATTCTTGTTTTATTTCATAGCATCAATGTAAAGTTGTTGCTTATGCAATGAAATTAACATTTGTTGTTCAGATGTGCTCTTATGGGACTAACCAAACTCCATGCTTTTTTCCAGGCTCCATATGAACTACAATCAAGTGATGTTTTTCTTAATCAATCACCGGGGCTTTCAGATACTCAGAGAAAAACAAAGATAGTGTGTACTATTGGTCCTTCTACAAGCACTCGTGAAATGATGTGGAAACTAGCAGAAGCTGGAATGAACGTGGCACGGTTGAATATGTCACATGGTGACCATGCATCTCACCAGAAGACCATTGATATGGTCAAAGAATACAATGCCCAATTTGATGACAAAGTTGTGGCCATAATGTTAGATACTAAGGTAGAGCTATTGGTGATTGCTGCTGTGCTACTTGCTCTTGTTTTTCTTTCTTTAAATAATCCACCAGTAAATAAAGGTTCCAGTTTCTCCTTTCAGGGTTTCGCCAATCTTTTATGTTCATGTTTATTCAAATGGTTTCAGTTGCCGTGCTTAAAATTTTCAGTCTTGTGCTATATTTTTCACTCCACCCTGCTCTGATTTGAGTTGCCTTAGTTAGAATTTTTTTCCCTGGGCCATTTTACGATCAAATTTTCCGTTGGCCACTTCTCATAGAATACTGAAATTGTGGCAATGTATCTATGAAGTAACCTCTTTTCACTGAGTATATGCTCTTGGAATTTGATTTGTGAGACCTTCATCCCCGTCATGGACTCATGGGTGAGGTACAAGGAGTGCAAAAATGAAATTTGTGCTCAGCAGCTGCTTATACTACGTAGTGTGTAAATCTATTTGTTCCACTAATTGAACCTAAAAGTTTCAGAGACTGATGAAAGAAGGGTGTGAGTCCAATTAAAATGCTGCCGATTCATGATAGTGGTACATATATTGTGGCTGCTTGTGAACGAGATTCATTTCATTTTCTATCTACTTTATTCTTTTTGTGGCTTATTCTCCTTCTGCAAAAACTATCCTGTCTTTGTCTCTCACGAAAAGGGGACCGTTCACCATAGAATTAGCTAGAACTTGGTGCGTCCTACCTGTCCTACCTCTCCTACCTGTCCTTTTGGGACTTGACAGCCATATTCTTCTTACCTCGTTTTTAATGTTTATGAGATTCAACAGTTATCGAGTTTCAATTGTGAACCGACCCTGCATATACTTATTCTATTCCCTCGTCATATCTTAGCCATGGAACAATGTTAAGGTTACTCGATTATGAAGGAGCTGCATTTAAATATAATAATGCTTTTAGCCTCATGTATTTAGCTGTTGATGGGGCCTATAGCATTCCCAACCATAGCAATTTGGGGGTCATGGTTGGCAGCATGCAATCGCAATCTGGGTAATACCTATTAATCCATCCTTTGCAGAATAATATGCTTTATTCTTTTCTCTCTTGTTTTCCTCGGCCAAATTGTAGGTATTATCTTTTGATGTTTGACAGTAACCTGGTCTTCTGTTTGTCTAATGTTTGCTTCCTTACACTTTGAATTTTTGTTGTTTTGGCTTTCTTGAAGACTAACTTTGTACTTTTGGTAGCTGAAATCGAAATGCCTTGACTATATGTAGTTTGCTTCTCATGATCAAATGGTTTCCTTGCATTAAATTATGGGTAACTCTTATTTTTTCCTATTGATTTTGCTTACATTTGTAGCTTGAAGGTTATGGCTGCAGTAATATACTTCACTTTTCCATGTAGGGTCCTGAGGTTAGAAGTGGAGACGTACCTCAACCAATCTTACTTAAGGAGGGGCAGGAATTCAGCTTTTCCATCAATAGAGGAGTTAGCACCGAGGACACTGTCAGTGTTAATTATGATGACTTTGTGAACGATGTTGAGGTTGGAGATATACTACTGGTTGATGGTAAGTGCTTACTTCTTGGTTAGTTCTTCATGTTTGCATTGCTTGTGGACATTATGGTTCTTGATTGATTTTCTGTGAAAGTGTCATCAAGAAAAGAATCTTCTGCATTGCTTGTGGACAGTCATTATCAAAGTGTCTGGATTATCTATCATGGTAGCAGCTTTTGTTATCTTTACTCTGGTAAAGGGTGACTATTGAAGTCTTTTATGAGGTTATGGGTAATCTTTACAGTCGAGGGGAGAATTTTTGTGTTTGTCCAAGAATCCTCCCCTCCCTACAAAGAAAATGAAATTGAATAATAATATCTATTTTGAGTAGGAGAGGCACAAATACCCAGACAGGTCATAAAACATGCCAAGGCCATAAGTTGAAGTTAAAAGCTTCGGGAACCAATCCAATATTGTTATATTTACAATCTTGTGTTGCTTTCGAGAGCCTGGAACCCTCAAAAAATGAGGCCTGGGCTGATTATAATAAAGTGCAATCTTAAAGGCTGCTATATATGCAAGGATGAACTGAATCAACTACTCAAAAAATTTACAATAAAAGTATACAGCCTTCAGGGATTGATCAGAAAGCTGCAAACCAAGATCACTCGTCTATAGGCATGAAGAAAATCGAAACTCTTATGCCCACTAGGTACGAGCGGCCATGGAAAGGAAACAGAAGTTGAAGTAGAGTATCTGAGAATTGTGGAAGTCACGAAATCTCTTATTTTGTCTGAATTTTGAAAGAACGTGGTGGTATTTAGCATCAAGTTCTCTCCTCGAGTTTTGAAATTGAAGATTAAAGGCCAGAAATGAGGAAAAGGCGCCTATTTGTGAGAGAGATTTTATTCACAGAAAGAGGTGGAGGCATCATAGTTCGTAGTATTCCAAATTTGCCAATTCACTTTAACTATGTCCAAATTATTAGGATTAGGTAGATCTAACTAGGTTTTTGAGTATAGTAGGAAGAGTATAATGTGTCACTTCATAGGTAAAATTAAGATCAAGTAGCAAAGGTTATAGCGGCATAAGAAACGGGGAAAATCAGATGTGGCTGCTCTTGAGTCTTGACTTACATTCATTTTTACAGTAATAGCAATTTAATCTTGTTATTCAAAAAGTAAAGGCATTACACCTAGCACCATATATGCTTTGTTCAGTCCAGCCAACTCATATGAGCCTAGATGCAAAGGCGGTCATACCAACCACTTATAGCTTTTTACCATTTGTAGCAAGTCAAAACTAGTCTTCTATTCTTATATGAGGGCCTATCTGATTAAGAGTGAAGTCCTAGTCGAGTTTCATGTTATAACTCAACTTACTAAGTGTTTCCAGTCATGACATGAAACTGTTTTTGTCTCTTCTATCTCAGGAGGAATGATGTCATTGTCTGTGAAGTCCAAGACAAAGGATACCGTAAAATGTGAAGTGATCGATGGCGGGGAATTGAAATCTAGGCGCCATTTAAATGTGCGTGGAAAAAGCGCAACTTTGCCATCTATAACAGGTTTTGTTTTGCTTGCCTCTGAAAACCGTTGTTCTTAACCATATACTTTCTTATTTCTGCACACAATATATTGATGCGCATTTTTTCAAGTGCTCTGCGATCGTTACAGAGAAGGACTGGGAAGATATCAAGTTTGGCGTGGACAATAAAGTTGATTTTTATGCCGTGTCTTTCGTGAAGGACGCTCAAGTCGTGCATGAATTAAAAAATTATCTCAAAAGTAAAGTTTCATTTGTTTCTCTTTTTGTCCTTCATGGTAAATGTGCTTTGTTCTTCTTAAATATTTCGGGGTTGTTTGAATGTTTGTAGATTGCAATGCGGATATCCATGTCATTGTCAAAATTGAAAGTGCAGACTCTATACCAAACCTTCAATCAATCATTTCTGCATCAGATGGGGTACATGCCTATGTTCTTGAAAATACTTACAGTTTGTTCTTAAACTTGGGTTCTCCTTGGACAAAATCTACAGTTATAGAATGATGGTGTATTTTCTCTTAGCATACATTAGTGAGATGATGATTTGATGCCTGATGGAAGTTTCACCAACTGACAATCACTTTATACTGTGAGCCCATTGTTACATGTAAAGTTGATAGATAAGGAAATATACTTGGCAAAATAAAAGATGATGCAGCTTGATGAATATTTCATGGATGCTTCTAACTTTCTATACAATTCTTAAGAGGAAATATGAGGTGGTAGCTGGAGTATTTTTTTTTTAATAAATTCTGGAAGTTCGAATGATGGCCTCTACTAATACAGTTTACGCAAAATATCTGGAATTTCTGTGTATATTTCAATCCGTTGAATCCATAATACCGCAGCATTGATACAGTTGTATAGGCATTGATAATGGTACTTTGGTATTGTTTCTTTTCCTTTTCTTTGGTAGAGAAAGAGATTGATTGTTTAACCACATACATTTTGTCCGTTCAATGAGGGGGGAGCCCTGATGCACTGGTAAGTTGCTCCACTAGTGACCTGCTAGTCACGGGTTCGAGGCATGGAAACAACTTCTTTGCATAACTATAAGAGTAAGGCTACATACTTGTGGGCCAACCCTCTCCCTACCACCATACTAGCTGGGAGTCTTGCACACTAGGGGCCATCCTTGCATTTTATCCCTTGAATCCTTTCTCCCTTCAATAGTTGAAAATACCACTATACTTGTGCTGAGAGGAGGTTGTGGCACTCAGAACAGCAGTAATACATCTTGCATGTCGAATCCTCAGTGATGAGAGATCACCCCAGGAAAGTCCACTTCGGTTTCGTTGGAGGTCAACAATGAAAAGAAATTAATGACATTCATGTCAACTCCATACCAAGGAAAAGTCACCACCCTATGAAGGTGCTCTGCAATACCATTCATATAAACTTTGAGAGGAAAAAAGCATAATTTACTACTTGAGGAACTAGAGATTGCGATGGATATGCATGGCCAGCCACAGATCACAGATTCTCACCATATCAATTACCAATTAAAGTGTGGCCCTCATAAAGGACACTTCAGGAATACTTGCACATTCCTTTCCTTTTTTCCTAACTGCAAATGAAGAGAATCTTATCTCTTAGTTTCTTTTATGGAAGGAGCCTTGAATGAGTATTGGCCTTCTGATATGGTACGAATTACTTGCTTTCGGCAACCATTCTAGTATATTTCATTATTTCAGATTCATATGATTGAATTTCTTCTTGTTTGTTGCAAAGAGGAAAACATGTCACCACCTTCCATGGTACCTCGAGCATGGCTATTGCAGAAGTATAAGTTTTCAGCAAATAAGAGTATTAGTACTTGTTCTTAATTATTAATTATTAATGTTAATGTCATTCTTCTGATACATAATTCTCTTTAGTGTCTTCCCATGAGTCCTAGACTTTATAAGTTTGTTCTTAATTGCATATGTTGATTGTTTTCCTTTTGGTTTAAATCTTAGGCAATGGTAGCTCGTGGAGATCTAGGAGCTGAACTTCCTATTGAAGAAGTCCCTCTTTTGCAGGTACTCATGTTCTTAAACATGGTTCTGACCATCATGAATGAATGTTGTACTTCTCTCTGTACCACCTGTCTTAACAAAACTTATTCCAGTATTTCTCCAAACAAAAAATGAGGGGGAAAAAAAATTTGTACTTGCGTATGGACATTCATGAATTCATGACTTAATTACCCATGTTTAAATTTTAGGAGGATATAATTAGAAGGTGTCACAGCATGCAGAAGCCAGTTATAGTTGCGACAAACATGCTTGAAAGCATGATTGATCATCCAACGCCCACAAGGGCTGAAGTATCTGACATAGCCATTGCAGTGAGAGAAGGTTCTGATGCGATTATGCTTTCAGGAGAAACTGCTCATGGGAAGTAAGTTGATCAGTTTCCACACTGTATGTAACCTTGAATTGATGAGATGTCATGATGTTAAAGTACTAGGGATAACCCGTGCACCGCACGGAGAAAAAGATTAAGAAAATGAGTATATGTGATGAGTTTTTTAGATATTTCGGATTTAACTATATATCTAAAGATTTTTTTATCAAAAAATTAAAATTATTGTAAGCAAAAAGGAGGGTGATAAGATTCTCATTGGATAATGGATCAATAAAATTCCTTTGTTTCCTTTTCCGGTCTTAAATCAAAAGCTAAACCACAAAAAAGAAGCTCTACACTACAGAGCAGGGCACGAAAGGGAGACCTTTCCCTTTCTCCTCCTTTCTGCTGTCACCAAACATAATACCCCCTTAGACAGCAACATCAACCAGAAGCAATTAAGAGGAAAAAAACTCAAGGATTGGAGAATAGCTTCACTATCTGACAGGACTTATATCCCCTAATCGTTAAAAAAAAAATCGGCATGACCTCATTAAAAATAGGATAAAAAACATATGTTCCCATGCACATCCCGCATAAGTAGGAAACAAAAACATCAAGCAAGGCCTCCGGCCTGCCAACATAGATAGAGAAAGAAAAAGGAAGAGACCCAAATCAAGAACAACACCAAAAGGCATATGCACACCCCGCACCGAAAGGATGACCAAACTAACTAAGCTAAGGATAAGTAAATTCATATATACATCAAAGGGGAGAGCAATGGCATCGCCCTTTTTGATTGCTAGCACCTTCTCCTCCTCCTCTGGAAGGACAATCCCAACAACTCCACTCCGTGTAAAACAAAACAAAACAAAACAAAACAGATCGGATCCACTCACCATAACAGGGTAAGCACATTTTTTAAGCACGAAAATGAAAAAAACAAAACACTAAACAGATAGAAGAAAGCATGCGTTCATTGATTGGGGAACAATAAATATATGAACACCCTCAAAGCTCATAAGATTCAAAATCCCACATGATCAACGATACCAATTGATGATCACAACCATGATAGAAGAAATTTTATACCTTGAAGAACATAGGCAACCTTGGCGGAATCAGAGTAGCGAGGGAGGGCAAACCCATTCTTCTCTAGGGCTAACTTGGCAGCGCCGATGTTCCCTTCAAGCTGCAGCGGGAGCTCGGAAGGGCACCAAGCATGGTGCGACCCTCCAGACCAAGGACCTTCGTTTGAGTTCCTTAGGCTTGATATTGTCAGGGATGCAACATCTTTCATCCTGCCAAGAGAAACAATCACTAAGCTAGAAGGTATATAAAGAGTTTGCATACCCTAAGCTAGAAGGTAAGGATATTTATTGCATACAATAACAACAAAATTTGCATACCAAAATTTGCACTATACTGATTATATCAACAAATTGTTAAACAATTTCAACAAATCACAAAGATTCAAAATCAACAAATAACATTCAACAAATCGGCAAATAACATTAAAATCAACAATAAAATTCAAATCAACAATAAAATTTTTAACCCAAATCAACAATAACATTCAAATAAACAAATCAACAATAACATTCAACAAATCAACAATAACATTTAAATCAACAATAACATTCAAATCAACAATAAAATTTTTTAACCCAAATCAACAATAGCATTCAACAAATCAAGAAATAACATAACCTGTTCTGATTTTAACCCAAATCAACAAAAGGAGTAGATTTAATAACATAACCTGTTTTGATTTTAACCTAAATCAACAAAAGGAGTAGATTTTAACTTAAATCAACAAATAAAGCAGTAACATTTAACCCAAATCAACAAAAGGAGTAGATTTAATAACATAACCTGTTCTGATTTTAACCCAAATCAACAAAAGGAGTAGATTTTAACTTAAATCAACAAATAAAGCAGTAACATTTAACCCAAATCAACAAATCGACAACAAAGCAACAAAGATTTTGTTACATTCAAGCAGCAAAGATTTGAACCCAAGTGGAAGATTCAACAACAGCTGAGAATCCTTGTTTCAAGCAGCAAAGATTTTAATCAGCAGGAAAAGGGGTGGAAGATAAATCGAGCATTATCGGTTCTGATACCGTCGACCTCAGGTTACATTCGTACGTTGCTCGCCGTTGCCCTGTTCAGTGACGTCGTTGCTTGCCGTTGGCAGAGGAGAAATTTGTGGTTTCAGAGAAGGGGTAGAGGAGAAGGTTGCGTATTTGAGAAATGGAGAGTGGTAGAGGGTTGAGAATGAAGGTTGTGTATATACGTGTTGAGAAAAGGAGAGCGGCAGAGGAAGGGTGTATATAATAGATAGATGTTTTATACGGTTTTATATGTATATACGGTTTTATCTCTATTTGAGTGTATTCATGGTGATGTGATAGTTATATACCAAATTCAAAAATTTGATTTGTACAAAGATTCAAAATCTGTTCTCATTTGTTATATAGATATTGATGCTGTTGTTTAATCTGATGAGTCAATGAAGCTCAAGAACTGTTGGTCAAAACTGAGGCCCTGGAAATGTCTTAGAATTTAATATCCAAAAGTCTGCCTATCGAAATTACCAAAGGAAGGGAAAGAGAATCTAATTCTCTATATGTGGAAACTAGAATTATTTTCTTAAGTATCATGGTCTATTTGATTAATATCTTTATAGCCTATGTTTTGCTAATCTGTTTCTTTAATATATTTATATATGAAAGGTACCCGTTGAAGGCTGTAAAGGTGATGCATACCGTGGCATTAAGGACCGAGTCAAGTTTGAAGCCTACAAATATCAGTCCTCCTCTAAAATCTGCTGCATACAAAGTGAGTGGTGCTTTCTTCTGACCATCTTCATGCTGTTGGATTAACTATTGTACTTGTGAAATTGTTCTCTAGTAGCTAGAAAAATGTTGCGTTTGGCTTCAATAGCGTGGAGTGAATCTCCAAAACTGAAAGGAGTATGAAGTGTTTATTTAGAACTATGATGATCATTTTCAGGGCCACATGGGTGCAATGTTCGCCTTCCATGCCACTACAATGGCTAACACGCTTGGCACTCCCATCATTGTCTTCACAAGAACCGGATCTATGGCAATCCTCTTAAGTCATTTTCGTCCATCATCAACAATCTTTGCCTTCACAAATGAGTGAGTCCTCCTAGATTCAGATCTACTTTATTTTTCAGTTCTGAATCTCTATTAAATATGTTTTGTTGGATTCTGGATATTGGTTACTGTTGTGGTATTTGTTGTGATATTTAGAATTGTGAATTGTGAGTCTGGCCCATTGTAAGTGGCCCATAGATTAGGAATATATGTGTGTGTGGCTCTCTAGTGGATGTAAGATTTTTTGACCTAATTGAATGAGAAACATGGTATCAGAGCATTCTTGAAAGACTTAGCCGCAACTCACCCACAAGCTATCAACCAACCAAAAACATTGTTCACCGCCACTACTGAGCAACCCACCACCACCTCACCGCTGCCAAGAATCCAAATTTGACACCAGATCTGAGTTTTCCAGAGGCCGACGCTTCGAGGGGTGTATCAGTGTTGAGAAAAAAAAATGATCACAACAGTTCGATCACGATCACCGACAGAAAACGATCTTCTCACACTCAAATTAATGAGCATACAACAATGGAGAAGCAAAACCACACAATTAGAACAATTGCAACTTATGAAAAATCAATGTGATCTTCCACCTCTGTCTTCGCTCATAAGTGTAAAAGATAAAAATTGGAGAGCAAGCCGGAAGAACTCCAGGTCAAAAATACAATCTGAGCGAGATGAAGCTCTCAACTGAGTCCTAGCTATTTATACTAAATGAGCTAGTTAGGGAAGAAGACCATTACACGTGTCACTACCACAAGAGGCAGTTACAAGAGTGGGGACCACAACATGTGCTAATTATAACAAAATTGAAACTACAACTAGAACAGACTTAGATGTAGACACAGACGTAGACGGAGGTCCCGTCTTCCTTGGTGCAGTCGTTGATCCGTTTGGGTGTAAATAAAACAAGCCCACGTCTAGCCTCAAACCCAAGCTAGGTCCGGTCTGACCTTTAGGAATAATTCCCTCCGTCTGGCTGCATTCCCTGGTCCACTCCGTCTAGTCTTCATCACCAGACGTGGATTCAACTTCAAGCAGACTACCACCGTCTAGTTTCACAAATGTCAAACACTGTCTAACATTAGCCTAGGCAAAATCTCGTCTGATCTCCCAGATGTAAGCCACGTATGGTCTTAATTCCCCAGACTCCCGTCTAACCTATGCATCAAATCTTCGTCAAGCAGTGCCTCTGCACACCATCGTCTGTCTCAGCAGATGTGCCCAGTTGGTGCTCACGTCTGACTACCTAGACATAATCTTGGCAAAAGTTGAAAACTATAACAAAACTCCCCCTTTTTACTTTTGACAAGTGAAAGTAAATAAACCTGCTGATTGACCGAACGATTCGTGATTAGCAGCAAGTGTACTGCCTCGTTGGTAGTAATAAAAATATCGATCCTCAGGGAATTATCCGTAACAATGCTTATCAATTCTGTGACTCCTCTAAATCAGTGAAATGATCAATAAAAGTGTTAGCGAAGAAATGTAAAGCCTGGAAAAGTAAAATGCAATAAAGTAAGTGCAAATTTTCAAGTGCAACCCTCCTCGACAAGTGCCACTCAACTACCACCCAAGTGCTATGGACAACAGTGAGGCAGGACCGATCCTAGAGATCATTGAACGACTTCCGCGGAATAAACCTTGAAGGTGATCAGAACTAGTTTCACGACTATGAAGGGATACGTTGCAACATGTTTGAGAATTGGAAAGGTAAAGAGAAGACAGTAAATGTGCGAGAAAAGTAAAGTGCTTGTATTAAAATGTTGAACGCAAAGGTTCTGAACACAAAGGTTCAATGGTGATCAACGGACCACTTACACACTCTGATCCTACTCTGTCACAGTGGTTTTAACGAGTATGGGTCGACTCCTACTAAAACAATATCTACCACTCTGTTCACTCTTCTCTTCACAAGGTGTTTTAATAAGTGCGTAGACTTGAGTACTCGTGCGGGAGATCGACACCTTGAATGGATGCAGCTTGGATGCTATTTATAGCCTTCCGAGGAGGATCAAAATGCGTCCAGGTTCATCCTTATCAATCAGAGATTCGTGCTTCAGTTCCAATAAGAAAATCCCCTGAGAGTAGGCGTGAAATTAGGAGGAGAATCTGGAACTGAAATGCAACTGCCTTGCGAAGTCAGAAAAGGCGGGGCGACAACAGTTGTGGCATCAACCCCTATGGCGTCAAGCGGGAAATAGGCCTCATCATGATCTCACAGAGACTGAGTGTTGCCATGGCGTCAAGGTAAGCTATCTTGAGAAGGACGTCTCCAACTCCATATTAGACACCATGGTTCATCTTCTAATCATCAGATAAGACCTTAGATCATGCATGGCATCATGTAAAAATCTTGGATGAGGATTTAAGGCTTGGCACCGCCACAGCTATGAAGTTAGCATTAGCGCCATCGGTGTTGGGGCGACGGTTCTTCCTCCAGGGAAATTGAGTGATAAGATATCAGGTTTTGATGATGCATGAAATATGATAGATATTAAGTTTTGATGATGATGTTGAACTAAGGGGAAAGCTGATAAAATCAGATTAAGAAATTGTATAGATATCTAGGTGGATTTAGATTAGCACAAAAAGTTGCATATAGCAACTTATGCAGGTTAGGATAGGTGTTCCATCCTTGAATATGATCAAGCCTTGATGATCTAGCTGAGAAGACTCAGATGAACAGTTCCGGTTGAGATGTTCAGCCTTGAAGATGCAGTTGAGACCATCCAATTGAGTAGATGCAGTTGAGTAGAGCCAGTCAACAAGAGCCAGTTGAGACATGCAGTTGAGATGATCCAGTTGACATAGATCCAGCTGACATTGTTTCAGTTGAGTAGATCAAGTATAAAGTTTCAGCAAAGTATATTCAGTCTAGCTGATGTAGTTGAGACATGCAGTCTAGGTGATCCAGTTGAGTATATTCAGTCTAGCTTATGTAGTTAAGACATGCAGTCTAGGTGATCCAGTTGAGTATATTCAGTCTAGCTGATGCAGTTGAGACATGCAGTTGAGCTGATCCAGTTGAGTAGAGGCAGTCTACAATTCCAGTCGAGTCGAGGCAGTCTACAGTTTCAGTTGAGACATACAGTTGACTAGTTCCAGTTGAGACATGCAGTTGACTAGTTCAAATTGAGACAAGCCAGTTAAGTTATTCCAGTCGAGGAGGTTCCAGTCGAGAATGTTCCAGTTGAGGAAGCTCCAGTTGACTCAAGACCAGTTGAGACTGAAGAAGTCGAGGGTTTGCATCTTAGGGTTCTTAAAGCCGAAGGATGTCGCGTGTCTCAAGACAAGGTTTTAATTTAAGTAAGATGGGACGTATATTAGATTCAACATTTCGAATTTAATATTAATGATTAAAGACGTTGAACTCAAGACAAAATCACGAGATCTGATTGAGACAAAAAGAAGGTAACTTTTTGAAAAAGGGTTTGTCAGAATTGAAAACCCTAGTCAGACATGGAAGCTTTTCAAAAGCTTGTATGATTCGGGAAAGAAGACCAAGACAAGATCCACCATCTTCGGGATTGCCAGAAGATTGACAAGAAGAAGAAGATCAAAGTTCTACGGCACTTCAACGGGTATATTTTTAAGGCTATATATACCCAGGGACACGAAGAAGAGTAGACACTTCTTGAACTTATTTGCTGTGAATTTGAATCTCTGTGCCAACGATTTTTAAAGTTACATCCAGTAACTCTGAGCCAACTCCATGCTTTCATTCAACATCAAGCATGGCTCATCGAATCACAAGAGTGATTCAACCATTTCAAGAATTATATATTTCTTGAAGTTAATCAGTGAAGTGGGAAGCCACGAAGGACTGAAGATCAGTGAAGCCAGTACTGTGAGGGAGCTGCAAATTTGTGAAGCAACGAAGGTTGTGAAGGACAAAGGGAGCAGTTGAAGCGAGCAATGGGAGAAGGACTTAAGCTGGTGAAGCAACAAAGTGTTGCAAAGGACCAGACACTGTGGTGGGAAGTTAAAGACCATCTGATTGAAGGAGCTGCTAGGGTTTTTGTCAGTGTTTTAGCACTGTTATTCTATTGTATTTGATGTATCAGAATACAATAGTGAATTCCTCCAATACCACAAGGATAAGAGAGGAGTAGCGGACTACACCACCGTGAACCTCTACAAGTTTTGGTGTTCTTTATATTTTTACATTGCATAGCTTATACACACACATAACAACATTAAAACAATAACTCAAGTGATTTGAAAACTAAAATTAAAAGGGGCAATATAAATTATCCGCTGCACGACTTTGCTAAGTTCAAAAGAATTTAAAAAACCTATAAGTTCATTCACCCCCTCTCTGAACTTATAGAGCCCCTCCTAGGGACCAACAACAGACATGAGTGGAGGACATCACAACATATAACAACCATATAGAGCATGCACTGTACCAAACATGGTATCAAGGAAGGCCGAAGAATAAGAAGCATAGGAGATAGAAGGATAGGGGAGTTGTGTACACCCCTCACCTGGTGTCCCGCTAAAGCAAATCACGAGCTAATCAATCACCACACCCCGTAAACCGTCATGTCACCACCTATGTGAACAATCATGGAGAAATCTCACTAAATGCACCAAGAGAAATGCTCATCATGTGAAAACAAGGCTAAACCTTAAAACGTTGCACCTAGCAACTCAACAATGTCCCGACCCAATAAGGACCTCAAACCATGCTCAACATCCCTCCTAGAATGCATAGGATCCATACTAGAAAGATCCGAGATCAATGCACGGGGTTTGGTTTGAAGAAAAACCAAAACACAGGCCTAGGAATGTCCTCGGGGACGTCCCCCGTTCAAAAGTTGGCCTGGGGACGTCCTCGAGGACGTCCCTCGCTTTGTGGTGCCAAGGGAAACGAAACTATTATACCCCATGTTTTATATGCATTTTTATATTGTTTTATGATCATTTATGATGGATTTATCTGAAAGTGTATGCCCGTCAAGCCAACTGGGTCGGGGAGTCGGGTGGGAAAATACATTTATGTGATTCAATTTGTATGCGAATATTAGCAAGACATTTACTTTTTTCATTAATAAAAGTCAATTCTTTATCATGCGTAATTGATTATGTTGGAATCGATTCTTTTATGTTTGCTATAACATAACATGATAAAGTCCCGTGTCTTGAGTTATGCACTTTGGAGATCGTGATAGTGATCACGATAATGGAGACTC
>JAOWBR010003694.1:0-16942 GCA_028571145.1 Dionaea muscipula
TATCGACACGGTCCATTTGACACCTCTAAGCACACCCCATCTCAATCTCCATTGATTATGTGTCATTTTAAAATCAATCGCATTTAATTTAATTGTGTTTTTATTAAAGTAGTTGATCCGCTTGATTGGGGGTCAGATTGGACATTTCAATATTGTCACATTGCCCGCGTGCCCATCCCTAGACCCCGATCCGATCCCTTTCCTTCTCTATAAATGCCAACCCCCACAATCCAAAATCCAATCCAATCTGAACTGTTCCTCCTCCCATTTTGCGCCTCTCATTGTTCTTTCTCTTCAGATCCCTCAGTACCGCTCCATCGCCGAGGATGCAGCACCCTCACTGCTCCTTCCTCTTTATCTCCCTCTCTCTCTTCCTCCTCCTCCATGTGCGCTTCACTTCGGCCGCCGCCTCCGACGGTCTGAAGCCGGATCTGCTAGGCGGTTATCAGCCGATCAAGAACGTGAACGATCCGCAAATAATCCAGATCGCGGAGTTCGCCGTCAGCGAGCACAACAAGAAGGCTCGCCCGGTGTTGAAGTTCGTGAAGTTGGAAAATGGAGCTCAGCAGGTCGTCGCCGGCGTCAATTACAGGCTTCTCATTCGGGCTAGTGACAGCGGCGGCGTCTCCGGTAATTATCTGGCGATTGTTTATGCTCGGCCTTGGGAGAAGTCCATGAGTCTCACCTCTTTTACCGAAGTTTAGCTTTTTTGCTTCCTTTTTTTTTGGTTTTATATTTATAGACTTTAATGCGACTTGATCTGTTGCGACCTTATAATGAATAAATTGTAGACATTAATTCTGTCTGTTAAATGTTCTTTTTCTGTACTTTTTTCCAGCTTCTTGATTTTGTAAAGGTGAATTAGTCGACAATGCATTATGCATGCGACCCAAAACTCGATGTGCTCGGTTAAAAATGGCAGTTGGAGGAAGAGAATAGGGCAGGGAGGTCTCCGTTTGCATATTGGTTGCTCAATTAAAATCGTTTAGCGACCAACGTGTCCTTGGTGAGGATGGAGTGGGGGATGGAGAGGAGGAAGCCGAAGGTTGAAGGGTCAGTGTAGGAGGGTAAATGGGCCGGAGACCGAGGGGCAGACTGCAGAGAGTGGCTATGGAAAATTTGAAGTAAAATTAGGGGTAAAATCGACTTTTGAGACCGTGCGGTCATTCCTCCATCATATGGCCTGCTTAGTTAGCAAATTCGGTAATAATACGAGTATTAAAATACGGATAAATTGAATTAATATATAAATTTATATAAAAAACGCGTATCATATAAATATATAATACGTCATTTTAAAAAAACGTGAATTTTACTAACAGAGATCACCTGAACATCAACAATATTTATTTTACTATTTTGTTCCCACCATAAACATTTATTTAAATTTTAAAAGAAATTTAACAATTGTGATCAATACGTTACATACACAATAAAAATTACTAATAAATTATTAATTTAATGTCTATGTATCAGTTCTGTTAAAAATTAAAGGCGACCAAAACCCAAAACTAAAAAGTAATAGTATTAAAGTTAAACCTTGATAAATTAACAAAAAAAACTTGTAAAATTTAATAATTGAATAAGATATTAAATGATTAATTTATTAATTTATCAAAGTATTATTTATTTACTGTATACATAAATTTGTTATTTTGTTTAATAATATACTGTGTTCAATATATTCCAGAACCTGAACCTAAGAGGGAGAAAGAAACAGGTCAGAAGGTACCCCGAATTGTGACCCCGGGGAGATCGTTCCGTTGTCTAAGTAAGTATGTGTGGAAAATTACCGACAACTCCTGCGTGCAAGGAGAACCGGGAAAAGCAAGGAGAGAGAGAGAGATCGGTTGAGGTTAGAAAAAGGAGAATCGGAACGAACAGGCAGACGAGAATCGTCGAATGGGGGGCTGGTTGAGAGAAGGTAAGGCCGAGTGGAGCGAGGCCGGACCTGAGCGAGGTTGAGTCGAAAAATGGTCGAACAAAGCAAAGAGAACAGGCTGTCTGGTGGTCGACTGTTGGTGGTCGGGCAGGAGGGGACGAGCAAGGTGCTCAGTGGTCGACCGGTGGATTCGAAAGTGGTCGACCGGTTGCCAGGCATGAGGAGGCCGAGCAGATCAGGCCGAGCAGGATCTTACTCAACGGTCGACCGGTCGAGGGGAAGTGGTCGACCGGCGGTCGGGAAGGAGGAGATAAGGTAGGTGGTCGACGTCCGGGCAGGTGTGAGGAAGGGGGTGGTCCGAGCCAGCGCTGGTCGGCCGAGGAAGAGAGAGAAGGAGATTGAGAGTTAGAGAGAAAGAGCGGTGAAGGCCTAGTTATAAGCCAGGGGTGACGCTCACCGGTCGACCGGTCAGTGGGTCACCGGTCGACCGGTGAGGCCAAGCAGAGCACTCGGCGGTCGACCGCTCAGGGGGTGACCGGTCGACCGGTTAGACTGAGAAATGCTCAGATCGATCTGAGTCTGGGTTTCGGCTCGGGTCTGGTTGGGTCAGGCTAGACGGTCCAAACTCGGACATTTTGTCCATATGTCCCTAGGGGATATTTCCTGTGAATCATCTATTTTATTTGTTGTATACATTAATGAGCTATTTTGTTTAATAACTAAAAATTGCCTATGCCGTTGACACAATGAACATCCTTACAATTTTATTTACTCTCACAAAAATTAATAATGAGCTCATATGATATCCGTGTCATGCCTTACATTTTATATAATTTTTAATAAAAATAAATAAAAATTATCAAAGCATTAGACTCGTTTTGATTCTGGTAAAAAATTATGAATTTTGACTATAATACTTGATAACGGGTGAAAAATACCCATTTTTATACTCACGTTTCTTCAGGTATGACAGACTTCTCATATACAAAAAGGCCGAAAAGGTCCAGAGTGTCCAAAGGCCCAAAAGAGACAAACAACCTAAAGGGACCCAAAAAAGGAAATAGACTCACAGATAGACCCACAGCCCAGGATGAACCCCACAAGTGGGTCCCACAGGTCGCATGACGCAGGTGGGCCCCATGGCCTCGAGGTGGGTCCCGCATGTGGACCCCACGACCAAGGGTGGGTCCCGTACGTGGGTCCCACAGGCCGCAGGACGCAGTTGGGTACCACAGCAGCTGTGGCACAGCCTGAGGTGGGTCCCACTTGTGGGCCCCACGACCAAAGGTGGGTCCCATACATGGGTCTTACAGGACGAAGTCTGCAGCTCGTAGGTGGACCCGCACGTGGGCCCCACAGCTCGACTGTCCGACAATCGTTGCTCGATAGGGAAAAACAACTACCTGGTTTATATATTGGATGCCCGACACGTGGCTTCATTCAGAGCCTGACACATGACTCCACTCAGAGCCTGACATGTGGCTCCGCTAAGAAATCGACATGTGGCGATCTGGGGGTATTTTGTACTTTTCATAAGTCCTAGGATTTCCTATAAATGCCCTCACCCCTTTGGTTTCTAGATCTAGATTTCAAGGTATTCTCATATATCTCTGAAATTTTCTCTCTTTTAGGTCTTCAGCTTTACAGGTTAACTGACTTAAGCATCGGAGGGGCAACCTCGAAGACGACCTCGAGACCTCTCTAGCGAGCTTCTACCGGTACAAATCTCAGGCCAGGCAAGCTGTGAGCTCCTAACTCCAGTGCCTGACGTGACGTATAGGTTTTGCGTGACAGGACATGTGTTGACGTCACTGTGACGTACAAAGTGACAACGGGATTTTCAACCGTTATCATTTGGCGCCGTCCGTGGGAAGCTAAAACTAAATGCCACGACTGTGGGCGATAGAAAGTTTTCTAACTTCTTCAATCCAAGAGCCTCCGGGCGATAGAAATTTTTGCAGCGTCTTCCAATAGCAAGGAGGTAGGCTTCAGTTGGGCGATAGAAATTTTTTCAACTTCTTCCAATAGCAAGGAGGTAGGCTTCAGCCGAGCGATAGAAATTTTTTCAGCTTCTTCCAGTAGTAAGGAGGTAGGCTTCAGGCGGGCGATAGAAAAATTTCTAACTCGTCAACCAACCGATGGATCCAAGACTTCTTCATGTTGAACTTGGTCCGCGGAACGGAATGACCAATCAAGTCACTGTGTTAAGGACTGCGGGGTTCAGCCCGGTGGATTAAGAGAGGTCGTTGGCGATCTGCGACCTGCAGAGCCGATGACCATGAATTCACTCAATGAACGATTATATCGTTTATCTGAGCTTCTGATAAACTATATCACAGCTCAACCTGCTCAGCCAGCACGAATTGCGGATCCTCCTCCTACCTTGGCAACTGCAGGACAGCATGAGGCCAAGGGAGACCGTCAGTCCACTGAGAACGCGGTCCTCCAGCCCGCCAACCATTATGAGGCAGAGAATAGAGCATTGCGAAGGATAGAGTACAATCAACACCTCTACCCAGTAGATCATTTGTCTCCAGAAGTCCATATGCATCCGATGCCAGCTAACTTTCGGATGCCAAGTTTTAATTCATATGATGGATCCACAGATCCTCAGGACCATCTGACAAACTTCATCAGCAAGATGCAACTTTACAACTTTGATGATACCATCCTTTGTCGCTCATTCCCTACCACATTAAAGGGCTCAGCACGGAGATGGTTTAGCATCTTGCGACCAGGGACGATCTTCAACTTTGTTTAGTTGGGTCAGGCCTTTCAGTCATACTTTGTCAGCTTTGCAAAGTGTGACTGAAAGGCCAGCTGCAACGGATGAAGGTCTTGAAGATATTAGACATGATGTGCGGATCTCTTTCTTCTAAGGTTTTTCTTTTATGTTCATCGGGCCTTTTGGGGATGGCCTTTTGGCCTTGGGTTTGAGGGAGAGTGATTTCATTGAGGGCATGAGGGCATTGAGGAGTAGGAATGTTTTGGTGTGAATTGGGCTTTGGTGAGGGAGATTTTGGTGGTTGCAAGATGAGGGGAAAAAAGAAGAGGCTTAGTAGAGAGGGAGTGTTGCGAGGAGTTGATGCTTGGGAACTGCTTTGATCTTCTTTCGGCTCTGGAGGTGATTCTGTTATGCTCCTCAACTGTCTTTAGCATTGGTGGTAGTCTGCTCTTAGTTCTTGGTATCTCACCCTGACATCGTCGTGGAGATTAACTTCCTGGTTTTTTTAAGATGATGAATTGTTTATTTTTTGATGGAGGAGCTTTTTCTCATGTGAAGGGTCATGCGAGGTAGGAATGTTATTGTCTGTGTTGATGTGTGGATGTGTTGTCAAGATGCAACCGAGGATCATCGTCATCTGTTATAGCGGATGCAAGGATTTCATTTCTAGCTATCTCTTTGATGTCCTGATCTGCGTTGTGGTTTTTGGTTGAACTCTTTGTGCTTTTGATCTTGCAGGAGTCTTGGTTTGATGTTGGATTTTTGATGTACTGGGTTTTTTTAGGTGTGGTCTTTCAAGTGTGGTCTTTCAGGTTTTTTCAGGTTTGGGTGTGTGCTAGCAGATGATTAGTTGGTCTATTAGAGGCCAATATAGTTGGATTATTTTGGACCAATTTGATATGGTTTTGCATTACCCTCCTTTCATTGACGTAATTCTCTCATTTATATCAATAAAAAAAAATTTGGTGATAAAAAAAAGTATCACATTAGTTGTCCAACCATCAACACCAACGGATATTTGGCAGCCAATATGGAGGTAAAACAACATAGGATCTGCTGATGGGAACACCCTCATGTACCTTGCAATCATCCCACCAATTGGCATCAGGATTCACCAACTCACCCCACTCAACAATACCCTATGGATCTGTGTTATTATATATGAGTGTAACAATAGCTTAAAGGGGGGTGAATTGAGCTTTTAAAAATTTTAAACTGAATTCTTTGATTTCAAAACAGTGACTTGGAACAGGTAGGAACGGCGTTCCAAACAGTGTTTCAAATCAGAGTAACTTAATCAACTAAGCATGCAGATGAAACAACGTTCCAGATCGTGTTCCCTGTATATGACAGATTTTCTTGTGAAAATTAAAATACGAAAATGAAATGACCACACAAGGATTTTTATGTGGCAACCTTTCTGGCTCAAGGAGAGAAAAAAACCACGACCTACACCTCAGTAGAATTTAAATATGTGCACTATACTCGAGCCAAGTTGGATTACACTTCAATAAGTCGTAACCCCTAATCCTTAGGCTCAACCCAAACTTAACCCCAATAGACTATTCCGCTTATTGCTCCCCTTCACCCTAACATTTGTCACCTCAATATCATCAGCACGAACATGGGCATGTATAAAGAAGAACTAAATATTAATGTGCTTGGTCTGCTCGTGAAAGCGTGCATCTTTAGCAAGATAGATAGCGCTTTGGTTGTCACAAAATACAATCTTCCTCTACTGAAGAACACCCAAATCACCTAAAAACCTATGCAACCAAATGGCCTCCCATCACTGCCTCACCCAATGCAATCAATTCAGCTTCCGCCGTAAACAAAGCAACAACAGGCTGTAAGTAAGCCTTCCAACTAACAGCAGAGCCACATAAAATAAACACATAGCCAGAAATAGAGCGACGAAGATTCAAATCATCTGCAAAATCAAAATCAGAAAAACCTGCTATCTGACCCGAGCTATCCACACCTCGATCAAACAACAAACTATAATCAGAAATACTACGAAGATACCTAAGAATCTACTTTACAGCTGCCCAATGTGCCTTCCCGGGATTAGCCATGAACTAGCTAACAACACTCACCGTGTTTTCCAAATCGGGACACGTGCAAACCACCGCGTACATCAAACTCCCAACGACACTAGAATAAGGCACCCGCGCCATATAGGACTCCTCTTCTGAACCATCTGCCGGACAACATGAAGAAGACAATTTAAAATGAGAAGCCAAGGGAGTAGAAACCGGCTTCACATTCGACATCCCGAACCGAGCCAAAACCTTCTCCACATACTTCTGTTGCGAAACAGAAAGTCTACCAGAGTTGCGGTCACAAGTAATCAAGATATCATAAACATAGAGCAGCATAAAAACACGAGAACCATCATCTAAGTCTCGCAGATAAACACATGCATCAAATTCGCTTCTATGAAAACCACAAATAGTAACATAGGAATCAAACCTCAAGTACCACTGACGGGGAGACTGCTTCAGCCCATACAAGGACTTCCTAAGCAGACAAACACAATCCTCCTTACCAGGAGTCACAAATCCTCTGGTTGCGCCATGTAAATCTCCTCCTCAAGGTCCCCATGGAGAAAAGCAGTTTTCACGTCCATCTGAAGAAGCTCCAAATCCTGCAGAGCAATAATAGACAAAAGCACACGAATAGACGAATGCTTCACAATAGGAGAAAATATGTCATGATAATCAATCCCCTCCTTCTCATTGAACCCCCGCGCCACCAGGCGAGCCTTAAACTTAGGAGCACTCAAACTCGGGCCAGCTTCTTTCACCTTAAAGACCTATTTACAACCAACCAACTTTCTTCCTTTGGGAGATTTCACCAACTCCCACGTACCATTCTTTGCCTAAGATTCTATCTCCTCCTTCATTGCCCCAATCCAACCAGTAGCATCAGAACCAGAAATAGCATCACGATAGGAGTCAGACTCCTCATACTCAATCTCCTCTGCTACTGCTAGTGCATAAGCAACACTAACCAAAAAGCTATATCGCTCCGGAGGAACGATAATGCACTGGATACACCCCTGCGCAACACTATCAGTAACAACAATAGGCCCTCTCGCCTGAGCCTGTGAGCTATCACCAACCTCATAAACCGAAGCCAGCGGTTCAATCTCATCAATATGTTCAACTATAGCCCCTGCTGATCCCCAAATGTGACTGTAACCAACTAATCATCTACAAGGACGGATGACTAATCTGACTGAACTGACTCAGCGGTGGGAACGGCTGGAACCTGCTCCACCTCAAATTGAACTCTCTTCGGCACCTCCACCTTCTCAATAACATCAACTATCCCATCATCCACTCCACCTGAAGTGGGAGCATCATCAACTGACTGCGCCCGTGAAGTCGTGATCGACTCATCAAACGTCACATTACGGCTAACGATCACCTTAGGATACCCAAACTCTTTGCACCACAAACGGTACCCCTTCACGCCGTCACCATATCCTAGAAACACACAACGAACCGCCCTCGGCTCCAACTTATCCTTACTCACATGAGCATAAGTAGGACAACCAAAAACACGCAAATGATCATAAGATGGATGCTTACCAGACCAAGCCTCCTCTGGTGATTTACAATCAATAGTTGTAGATGGAGACCTATTCACTAGGTAATATGTCGTAGAAACAGCCTCAGCCCATAAACTATTCGGTAACTCGGCATGGGAAAGCATATAGCGAGTCATCTCCATCAAAGTCCTATTTATCCTCTCTGCCACACCATTCTGCTGCGGAATATAAACTATGGTGCAATGCCGGACAGTAACAGCACCCTTACAAAACGCGTCAAACTCTCCCAAACAGAACTCTAACTCATTATCAATCTTGAGCACCTTCACTTTCCTTTCTGTCTGATTTTTAACCATAGCCTTCCACTGCTAGAAAGGCTCAAAAACAACAAACTTCTTCTTCAAAATATAAATCCAAACCATCCTGCTAAAGTCATCAATGAAAGTGACAAAATAGGAAGCACCTCTAGCAGAAGGAACTGGAGATGGTTCCCACAAATCTGAATGGACATAATCAAGAATGCCATTAGTAGTATGTTTTGACCTGCTGAACTTCTTCCTAGTCTGCTTGCCCAAAACACAATGCTCACAAAACTGTAGCTTACCCAACTGAACATCATCAAGCAAACCTCATCGGCTCCGCTCTAACATACCCCTCTCTGAAATATGGCCTAACCGCTGATGCCATAAAGTGGACCAACCATCTCCATCAGATACAGAAGAATCAGAAGCAACCAAGGTAGAAACAACAACCATACCTGAGTTCACAACCGTGCTGCTAACCAGGCGATAAAGATCCCGAACCTTGCGGCCCTTCAAAAGAATATGGCTCCCCTGGGAAAGCTTATAAACTCTACCCTAAGTAGAAATCCTGTACCCCTGATTATCAAGAGTACCCAAAGATAGCAGGTTCTTCCTCAGACCAGGAACATGATTAACATCAGCTAAATCTATAACTACACCATCATACATCTTCACCGTGATTGATCCCACGCCATAAACCTTACACACAGAGTCGTTTCTCATGAAAATGAAAGACTCGTCTAAATCAGCTCTGTATGATCGGAACCACTCTCTGCGATGAGTCATGTGAAAGAAACAGCCGGAGTCAAGAATCCATCCGGTCTTGAAGTCAACAGCATCCTCACGAATGTTAGGAATCACAAAACCACGTCTGCACTGTATCACATCTGAACTCTGAGTAGTAATCATCAAGTCAGCATCACTATCAGTATCACCATCAGAACCCTCAACAACAGCCAGATTACCCTGCTTGTCACCCTTGTCCTCAGGAGCCTTTTCCTTCATTCTTCTTCTTCTCACCAAGCTTCGGACACTGTAGCTTCATATGCGCAAAGTTTTTATAATAGTAACACTGCACTTTACTCATGTCTCGGTTCCTAAAGGCTAAGCGCCTCTTGCTCTTTCCCCTACCTTTTCCACGATCATTGTGACTATCACCCATTTGCCTATCATGTACAAACAGACCCTGATCACCAGACTGTGGCGAGAAGTCTTCCTCAATGATTTTCTTTACTATGTCCCGAGAGATCAATTGCTCCAAAATCTTCTTATAATCGGCAGTCTGCATACTATGTAAAATCTTATTTCAAACCAGAGAGTAAGCAGGAGCCAATTGGGCCAACAACAGAGCTACCTTCATCTCATCGTCAAGCTGAAAACCTCTGTTAGTCAAATTCCTCACAGCATGATTGAACCTGCCAACATAAGTCTGCACGGACTTACCCTATTTTATTTCTACCTTGAACAACTGCATTAACAGATGCATCTTGCTGTAAATCGACTTATCCATGTAAGTCTCTTTCAACTTCTTCCATAACAACTCTGTTGTCTCCTCATCCTACACACGCTTCATTACGTGATTGGATAAAGAAAGGCATATAATGGCTATTGGCTAATACCTGTTGGTCCATAGTAATAAACGTTGCAGCGATTTTGTCAACCGTAGCAGCAGGAGCGATCACCCTAGCATAACCTTCCTTCACAAGAATAGAATTCACCTGAATCCTCCAAAGGGCAAAATCCTCATTCCCCGTGAACCAATCAATAACATACTTGGCAGCCATCAAGATCAACAACAGTAGAAACACAGAACAAATTCTACACAACAAAGAAGGCCCACAAATCATAAATTAGGGCAAAGCCTAATCAAGCCCGAATCCCAAAATCAACCAAAGCAGCACGCTCTAATACCACTTGTTAAAACCCCGATCCCAAAAGGGCTATGAAACCAGATCGTTGATGCCACCATGCGGAACACAAAAGACAAAGGGGACTAAAAACCCCAATATCACGAATAAAGGGAAACATGCACAAAATAAATAATAACGGCAACAGGAGAACCAATCCGCTAGAACAAGAGTGAATACAAAGAGAATCCAACCCAAAGAACCGCTAACAAAAACAAAAGTCGAAGCTTTTACAAACCCAACAAAACCCTAGCAGATCTAAGAGAAAGAAACCTTTAACCGAATAGAGGACAATAAACTGAAGCCGATGATCCCACTCCGAACGAACTCCAATCACTCTCCCAAACAGGATACTTCTAAACCCCTTCTTTGATCTCTCTCTGGTGTCTCTAATGTTCAGAATGGAATGACGGTCGAGAACCAATCAAATCGGATTATAAACGAGAATTCCTGAAGAAGTAACCACTGCCAGCACGACCGTGCCCCATGGCACAGCCCGTGCCAAGGCTAGTCGTGCCCAACGTGCAGTGCAAACACGGCCAAGGCCAAAAGGCTGTGCATAGTACTGTTTACAAATGCACATCAAAAACCACCCGGGCACGGGCGTGCCCAAGAGCACAGGTGTGCTCGTGCCCAGAAAACACCATACATGCATAAACACCGTCCCACCCATGCTCGCTCATCCCCAAGTCCTCGTCCAACTCCAAAAAACCACAAAATGCACCAAAACGTGCACAAGAGGAATGAAAGTCACTCCAAACCTCACATCCTTTGATCTCGCCACAACCGAGAACCAATTCCCCCGCTTTTTTTTTTTTAGGTTTTTAACTTTTTATACTTTCTCTTCTCCCTCTGTATATTTTTTTTTTTTTTTTGATTTTTAACTTTTTCACATACTCTTTTTCATTCTTCCTCTCCCTTCTTCTTGGATGATTGATAATAATAACAACATTGACAAAAAGTTGCACACGGACCGATAAAAATCTTCTTTAGTCAGTTGCCCCCCTTATTTTTCATTCCCCGCTCCGCCTCTGGGTGGAGAGGCCGACCTCAGGATTCGCCAACTCACTCCACTCAACACCCCATGGATCTACCAAACGGTAAATTATTTTGCAAAAGATGACTTGTGCTTCATAAACCAACCAGAAAACTATCAGGGCTCCAAATTTAGGGTTAAAGAATGCTACGCAAACATATTTTAACGGACTAGATGTGTTTCTTTGTGTGTCATATTACATGAACCTAACCGAACCATCGACTCTGATATCAATTATTCGGGGGACACGACAGAAACTGAGCCTAGGGGCCCGTGATTACATATAGTCACACAATGCCAATGCGTTGAACTCAAAATACTAAATCGATGGGTTATTATTCATATATACTATTGAAATATAGAATTTCATATATACTATTGAAATATAGAATACGAAAGACTTTATATATTCTCAGATCTTTCCTCCTACTCGACGGCCGACAAAGACTCGGTCCTCGTAAGCCGATGAAGAGGATGACCTCACCGTACTAAGGACGATGACGGCCCCGCTGTGACAAGGTCGATGAGACCCGGCCTGATGACGGCCCTTTCCCTTCAATTAGATTTGAAGTGAATTGTAAGCGCTTCATGCAAATAAATCTCATGATATATATTAAAACTGACGTACTGATAATCTCAACAGGCTAACAATTATTCATTATTGAATTGATATTGTGAATAATTTTTACCGTTGAAACTGAATACACTTAAGTCTTAACAGTAGCAAATATTTAAACAATCGCCAACCAGTATGAGCCATGTGCTACACCGATGGTCACATGTCTTCTTATTCTTCTTCTTTTTTCTCACTATCGTTTGTCTTCCTTCGAATATTCCTTTTTCTTTCGCAGGCCACAGAGATCAGGCTTGAATCCCTTCTCCAGCATCCGCTCCACTTCTTCGATAGGCAACCCTTTGGTCTCGGGCACCAAGAAGTAGATAAAAATCAATCCAAGAGCCGAGAACCCCGCAAATAGGAGGAAGGTGCCCGAGGAGCCGAGATGCTGTGTCAATGTCAAGAAGGTCTCACTCACTATGAGATTCGAGCTCCAGTTTGAGACCGCAGCTATTCCTCCACCAATGCCTCTATATCTCAAGGGGTAGATCTCAGAGTTGACGATCCAGGGAACTGTCCCCATACCCGGAGAGTATGAGACGATGTAGGCTCCCAGAAGGATGACGGCCAAGAAGCCGAACTTGCTAGGACAACCTTCAGTGAAGTAGACTCTGCTCTCTCCATGACATGCATTCCTCAAGACACTAGATGCAGATATGCATGCACCAGGAAAGTACTGTTTTATAACAGAGAATTGAAAGCGTAAGGAAACCAACTCTATCAAAATGTCAATCTTATGGTAGAAGGTCCATGAATTATATTTATCTTAACAAGCCCTCTCACGCGAATGACTCTTTTGGACTTGAAGCGTTGACTGTGCATTAACTCATCTCATACTAATTGCTAAATAAATAAGGGTCATGCTCGCAGGATTCGAACTCATGACCTTTGATCACGCTTGCTCTGAAACCATGTTAGGAAACCAACTCTACCAAAAGGTCGACCTTGTGGTAGAAGTTCCATAAATTATATTTATCTTAACAGAAAGGATCAATATATGGACCAAAATGTAGATATCTGAAGTATATAGCTAGGAGAAGAGGCGAGGTGATATTTACCTCATTCCCTTTGTTGGCACAGAAGGCACAATCTGAATGAGTTCTCACACACTTCATACAATTCCAAGACCCGGGATTTGGCGCCTTGATGTAGGCCGGGCAAGTAGCATTGAGACCAAAGTGGGTAGACTCGGCGTAGCTAATCAATGGAGCATGCACTGCAGCTTGGTCGAAGGCAATAGCTAGGATGATGAGGCAAGTGATGATCCCAAACATAGAGATGATCATCAACCTTCTCCTCCCATATCTGTCAACAAACGCCATGCTAACTATGGACCCAATTGCATTGAGGCCAGAAGTCACCAGAGAAAGGGCTAATGCCGTCTTATTAGACGCAAATCCAGCAAGCTGAACAATGGTGGGGCTGTAATACATGACGGTGTTTATGCCAACAAACTGCTGAGCTACTTGGACTGTAATACCCGCGTAAAGACCTCTCCGGACAACCTTGTTTCCCCATGCTTTCCTTATTTTGGTGAATATGCTTCCTTCACCAATCTCTCCTTCCTCGGCCAATTCATTTTCGACCGATCGCTGCAGTGCATTCAACTCCTCTTCCACTTGTTCCGCGGGGTAAATTCTTGACAAGATAGCTTCGGCCTCAGAAACTTTGTCCTGATTGCAAGGAAAATATCAGTAGTGGCCATACTCAGCATATGGACTACAGTTTGGCTACATTTTGGCTCCAAGTGACAATGGGTGAACTCGGTGAGTTGTGGAATAGCTTTTAGGAGCTCAATCTGGCTGGTCTTTTGGACAAGCCAAGCTTTGGCATTCACCCTAGCATTCAATCATAAAGAAAGATTGGGTGTATATGTTAGGAAATTTATATCTTCTAATGCATAAGGTGGGCTGCATATTGTACATACCAACTATATTAATTATTTATATATAGACAGGCTTAACTAAAGTGATCATTCTATATTATCTAAATCTATGGACTACTTATGTGTGATGTGTGTTCATATATATGGATACCGATTTAATATGAAGGCGTTTTGGGAATTATGGGAATTCGACACGCCCCCATATATAAGACGATATGTTTTAGGTTTTTGGCTCCTGGTCGCTTCTCTCACATTCGGTTCTTCCTCTCCCCATCAAGAGAGAACTAGAGGGCTCCTTCTGAGGATTCAAGGAGACAGGCGACTGGAAGGCCAAAGACACCCGATCAGTCCATCAAGTTCTTGTGATCGATTTTCTCACGTTATTCCGCTGCTCCTATGCTCTCTGGATTTGCCATGGATCAAGGTATGATTCTCTAAAACCCTTAGGTTTCGTTCTTAGTGATTTTGCATGAGGTTTCGGGTGTGTGGCATGTGGATTTTGTATATGGAATGCTTAATTTCTATAAGTATAATGAAATAGCTACGATGATTTGAAAAACGCTCGTAAGAATTACCTTTCTGTAAAGCCATCTGGGTGATTCTGGAAGACACAACATCAAGATGAACTGCACAAATGCAGGAACTGCTGCTACCCCAAGCATCCAACGCCACGTTCCCTTCACCTGCGGGAGATCTTTTCCACTGAGTCATACATGCACAAGCCACAATACGAAGAGTAGCTCGACTAGTTTAGCTCTTCATCTCAATTCTCACCTAGTGATCCATGACAAGAAAAGGGAAAAACACTTCTGAATTTTGACCTCCCAGCATATGCTACCTTAGTACCTAAACCCAGTCATCAAATGCTGGACGAGAATTGACCAAGCAAAGAGCACCCTCCTCATGGAAGAGGTGCCAACAACATTCACATGATTTTAATCACTTCACATATCTCAAGTTAGGAGCTAGTTCTGAGCCAATTATAGGTAGATGAAATGGACTTAGTTGAACTTCAAAGCACAGACTGCAGCGTGCGTACCTGAGTAAAACCAAGATTGATGAGGTAAGCTAAGAATTGGCCTCCTGTGATGAGCAGCCCATTTGTGCTAACAAGAGCGCCTCTTATTCTAGTAGGAGAAGTCTCAGATATATACAAAGGTGAAGTCATGGAAGCCATTCCAACACCCAACCCAACAAAAACTCGTCCTAGAATGATGACCGCAGGGTTCGGAGCAATAGCCATGACCAAAGCACCAATAAAGAACAAGACATCGGCTATCAACATAGCTGGTTTTCTGCCCAATCTGTCATTCAACCACCCTCCAATTCCTGCTCCAACGATGGCTCCTGCCACAGCTGTAGCAACAATGGTTTCCTGCAAAATTCAGCGCTAGACATCACATCAACATGGATTACATGAATGAAAGATCGAATATCCATCGAGTACTCATCGAAGAGCATTTTCAACCTGTAACCATGTTTTCTTCTCAACCTCTTCAAAATCATCCTTTATGTAGAGAAGAGCACCCGAGATAACACCTACATGGCAAGCCAGCACCAATGCCCTTTATTTTATGAGGATCAATCTAAGGGTACGCGTAAGACTACTTAAGCCCAAAAAAAAAAAAAAAAATAGGCAATTGCAAGCTAAGGGTTTCTCAGGTGAATCAAACCTTCGAACGATACGAGCTCATTGTATTTGCTATGTTCAACATCAAACAACCATCATTATATCATTAGAAATAACTGCACACAATTTACCAATTTTGACTTCATAGATTCATGCCGACATTATGTTGACAACATTTGTAAACAATAAACAAACACATTTTATAGGGTAAAATGTTTCACTATCTCGTAGAGCGATATCTCACTTATTTGGACCTCCTCGGTGACAAAAACACACTTACGGACGTCTCTAGATCTCCAATAATTAGTTAACAGATAGGAAGAATCTATGAAACTTGTCTAGGACACACTTTCCTTAGTAGATCGAAAAGAACGGGCCAATTTTTCCTACAAAATATTCCCATTTCTGAGAGCAAAAGCTAATTAACATGATGAATACATTAACATTGCAATACCGGAGAAATGGCTTGGGCGGATTCAAATTACCAGTGTCATAGCCAAACAGGAGACCACCAATGCCGGCAGAGAGGGCAAGCCTCATGATATATGGAGTTTTGAAAATCGTTCTATAACATTCTGTAAACTCAGTTTTGTCCACCTTAGTCACCACACCACCCTCCACCATTTTCTTTGATCTTCACAAAGATAACCCAAACTTCCCCGATCTAATGAATCTTCAACCTGTAAAATATCATCAAAGCATGCGTGGTAACAACCATTAACTGACTACTTTTTTCATGAAGAAAATGGCAGATCTCATCATCTCAATGCATACCAGAGGAAAATTAAAACTTTACAATGGAGATCTCAATGCTACTCGAAGTAGCTTTGTCTACTCGAAAATCCAAAAATTTTACAATGCAGAATATATATTATGAGTGAAACGCACCAAGAAAAAGAATTGCAGAAAATCGGCATGCCAACAAAACACCATGAGATTGCGGGATTCTTTTTTGTCCGATTTCAAAGCGACGAACGAGGAAACACTTTCATATCATTTTCATCTCAGAATGAATGAGAATATAGAGATCTCTAATCTCTAATCCAAATACAACAAAACGAAACACAACAATAAAAGATGGAATCCAAACCTAATTTGCCCTTTGTTCACGATCTCTCTCTCTAATGATGGGATTGTTTCCTAAGTAGATTAAAACAAAAAATACTGAGTTTGTTAATTAGTGAAATGAGATCCTTCTCCTTCTCCACAGCAAATATGTTAGTGCAGCAACAAAGCAAAAAAAAACAAATGAATTAGAATTTTCAAAAAAATAATATTAATTGCAATTTTTTTTTGGATATTAGGATAAGAGATAAATGCCATGTCCCTAATTAAAACATCTCCAACAAAGCCCCTATCCTCTTTCCTTAGCTAAAAAATAGAGAGTATTAGTAAAAAAATAC
>JAOWBR010003805.1:0-16936 GCA_028571145.1 Dionaea muscipula
CCGGCTCCTCGGCCGTCACCTCCGGCTCCTCAGCCGTTACCTCCGGCTCCTCCGCCGTCTTCTTCGGCTTCTTAGCCGTTATCTCCGGCTCCTCAGCCTACGCTTCGGGTCGTTCAAAGCCAACTACTCCCGACTCTTCAGCCGATGTCGTAAGTGATGGCTTTCACCAATGATTTCATATTAGACCGACTATGTCTAGTATTTGTAGGCGCACGGGATACAAGAATTCTACTTGGCGCCAAATGTTGGTAAATCCCGCAGGCCCGCATGACGTAAGGATCATCCTAGCGTCAACCTCTTGGCGCATGCCCAATTCAGACGAACTCCTCGGCAAGCGCATCTATACTGGGTAAACTTTGTCCATTCATTGCATGGACCACATAGCGATTGAGTTCGCTCGGGTTGTCGACCCAGCTCGATACCCCCGACACCTTCTTTTTGACCGGCACTGGTACCCAAATCTCGAGGGGAATTTCCCCCGGTATCATCAGTCCCCGAACTTCGTAGTGCGAACGTAGTTCGGACTGCGAAGTTAGAAAACCAGTCAGCCTGAACCGGTCAAATCCGAGCCCTCGGTCAAATCTGGTCAATTCGGGTCAACCCTGGTCAAACTTGGTCAATCCTGATCAAACACGGTCAACCCCGGGAAAACCCGACGGAACCCGTCCTGAAAAATTCCCCACCTCGCCACGAACGTGTGGGCGCAAACCGTTCGTCAATTGGAGTTAAAACGAGCTCAAACGGGGCTCCCGAAGTTTTCCGTGCGGATCGGTTTGCATTTTCGGTAACGGGCTCGGTATGCTGTACTTGGTATGTTGGGCTCGGTATGTTGTGCTCGGTATGCTAGGCTCGGTTTTTCTCTCTCCTCCCTGTTTTTCCCTCTCCCCCCTTGCCTATAAATAGTGGCACATCCTCTCATTTCCACACACACGATTTGGAGCCCAAAGACTTTACTGTTCATCTCCCCCATTATCACGCCCGGTCAACCGAGCGTACCACCGACCGAAAAGCCGACCATCACGCTCGGTAGCTATCGCCCGGCGGCCATTCTTTCCTCCACCGTCACTCACGCTCAGTAGTCTATCGGCGGCAACCAACTCACACGCCCGGCGACCCTCTCACCGACCGTCACCATCACCCACACCCGGTTATCAACACCCGACTTTCCTCCACCGGTGAGCACACCCGGTTCTCCTCTGTTTCCCACTGTCATGCTCGGTCGACAGCTCGGTAGGTTGCTCGGTCGGCGACTCGGTTGACTCCTCCAATCACACCCTCGGCCGACCACCATTTCCTCTTGCTCGGCACACCATTTCACCATTGCTGCTATTTCTGTCAATTCCTAAGCTTGAAGAAGGTGAATAGTTCCCAGATCCAGTCAACAAGATTGGCTCGGTCAACTCCCTAATTTGAATTGGGCCACTCCTTTTGGGTTGGGCATTGCATGAATTGGGCCTGTGAGATGATGAAACTAAGGGGCCATCATTTGGCCTAGGATCTTGTTTTGGGCCAAGAAGTAATTTAAACCCTTTAAACCTTTGATCCCATTGATTAAGTTCAAGGGAAGTGGGCTTATTTTACCATTAATCCTAAAGCCCATTAAATCAAGTGGTCCATCTCTTGTCACCCCTTGATGAGAAATGGATTGGATGGATGAAGGAATGTGTTTCTAAGGCTTCCGCTTCAGTCTTGGTGAATGGCTCACCGACATCAGAATTTAAGCTGGAGCGAGGCCTGAGACAAGGAGATCCCTTGTCACCTTTTCTTTTCCTTATTGTTGCCGAGGCATTGACCGAGCTGCTTAACCGAACCAGGACGCTAGGACTTCTGAGAGGGGTACGGTGGGGTTCCGGAGATCTTAATGTCAGCCACCTGCAATTCGCAGATGACACGATCCTGTTTTTCGAAGCTAAACTGGAGGAGATGGAGACTGCTAGAAGGGTACTTCGGTGCTTTGAGATGATTTCCGGGCTGAAAATCAACTTTTCTAAGAGTGAAGTGTTTGGGGTGAATGTGGGGGAGGATTTTTTGATAAGTGCAGCAGCATGTTTCCAGTGCAAGGTCAACAATTTGCCTTCTACATACTTGGGAATGCCCTTAGGAGCTAACCCAAAAAGAATAGCTACATGGAATCCAGTCATCGACAAATTCTCAGCCAGGTTATCCACTTGGAAAAAGGCGCACCCTGTCTCTTGCAGGAAGGGTGGTTTTGGTTAAGGCGGTGTTGAGTAGTATCCCGATCTATCACATGTCGATTTTCCGCATGCCAAGTGGCGTGGTGAGAAGGCTGGAATCCATCTGTGGGAGGTTCTTGTGGGGCAGCAAGGAAGAGCGTAGGAAGTTACACCTAGTCGCCTGGAAAAAGTTGTGTTTGAGCAAGGAACAAGGAGGGTTGGGGATTCGAGACTTCAGAATGACGAACGAGGCCTTGTTAATGAAGTGGTGGTGGCGATTTGCCAAGGAAAAAGAGAGCCTTTGGAGGAAGGTGATTTGCACCAAATATGACTATGATCCAAGAATGTGGCTACCAGACTCTCTAGGATGCCTCAAGTTCTCCTGCCCGTGGGGTGAGGTGGTAAGGACGGGGCTCTCCACATCAGCCATCCCAGCTGTTTTCAGGCTGAATGCAGCTATCAAAGTGGGATCCGGGATCGACATTTGTTTCTGGCACGATGTCTGGACAGGTAACCAACCTCTCAAAATCTCCTTCCCACGTCTTTTTAGATGTGCTACTGTTCTGAGTGTTCCGTGGAGGATTGTGTGGATGAGGGGGAGGTGGGTCGGGCGTGGAAGGTGGGGTTTAGAGGCGTTTTGAGATGCCGACATGAGGAGGATCTTCATAGACTGGTGGATGCTTTACCGGACACAATAGAAGTGCTGGCAGATGGCGAGGATGCGATAGCTTGGAATTTAAACCCCTCGGGATTGTTCTCTATTCGATCACTGTACAAGTGCGCGGAGGCGACTCAAGGGGAGCTTCAGCCACTGTTGTCTCTTCTGTGGAGGTCAGCAGCAATCCTTAGAGCAAAATGCACACTTTGGCTTGCATGGCTTGATCGTCTGAGCTGCGGGGAGAGGCTGTGGAGGTTAGGCATTCTACGGGATGAGGTGGTGGCCAATTGTTGCTTTTGCTCTGCTTCAGTCGAAAGTCTGGATCACATTTTGGTTAGCTGTGAGTTCATTTGGAGGATCTGGTGTGAGATTTTGGGATGGTGAGGCCTTGTTTGGGTTGTGCCTGGCTCTTTAAGGGGCTTGTTGGCATGGTGGTTTGGGTGGCAATTTAAAGGACCCAAGGAACTGATCTGGCAGGCGATCCCTGCAGCAACGGTTTGGTCTGTCTGAAAATTAAGAAACGAGGTGCGCTTTGAAGCAAATCGAGTAGATTGAGGAGCACTCAATGCTTTAATCAGAAGACGTGTGACATTCTGGCTCCAGGTTGAAGGTGTTATTAATTTGGATTTTGCAAAAGCTTTGTTGCTTGGCAATGGCGAGGTTCTTAAGCAGCTGAGCGTCTGACGCTTCTCTGCCATTGTTAAGATCGTTCTTTGTGGTCTCAGTAGCTGTGGAGGAGCTCAGTTTTTGGTGCCCTAGCAGTGGAATGGTTGCGCCCCCTTTCAAATCCTGCTGCCTTCTGGGCTTGTTTACGGATCTAGGATGAAATGGCTGAGTAGGAGCTGCATAGGGAGGCCTCTGGTTCAGCCTGGCCTTGGACAACCTGGGTTAGTGGTGGTGGTCATGCCTCCTGCTATTTTTAGAGAGTCGTTTGATGCTCTAAGGGGTTTAAGAGCCCTTCACTTTTTGGTTGCAGCATGTCGTTCTTGGATTGTTTTGATGATTGTTGATAGTTTGATGATGGGTGTGCTGCATTGATGGCTTTGAGAAGTTGGATTGGTGCTGTGAGTAGATGGATCTTTTGTTTTGCTTCTGTCTTTCTTCTCCATCCTCTTCAACGGTACTTCTGTGCAAAGCAAAGGATTCTAGCAAAATAGGCTCTCTCAAGTTGGGATGTCTCTTGTTCTAAGCTGATGCCTATGCACTTGTACACATCTTTTATTGTAATATCCTTTATAGCAATAAAGGATATTTCTTTGCTGATCTAAAAAAAAAAATTTTCAACCCGTCAGGCCGTCATATTGTCAACGTGTTGGAAGGGAGAAGAAGAAGAAGAAGATGATGTGAGGTCAATCAAAAAATCATGAAACATGAGTGATAGACAAATTCCCCACCTTGTGAACCAAGAGGTCAGATCATAAAATTGACTCTCTGATCTCCTTGAAGACTTGTGGACCCTGCAAGACTCAGTGGATGACCATGCATCGGACTCATTCGGTGAGCCATGGACTAACGGTTTCACCCTGCCAAGAGGCAGGGTATTTAGTCCGCAGAACACGAGTTTACGTAGCACATCTGCGGCGTTACCTAGCGAGCGGACAAAGTTTGACTCTTTGAAAAAGCAAGTGGATCATCTCAAGTCGGACCACAACACCTCTAGCTCCTGACCCTGCGGACTGAGAGTGGGTCTTCTCGCATAGATGATTAGGCTAGCAGGCTAGTTCCTCAATGACCCCGCCAAGCAGTTGTTCCCTAGTGACCCACTAGCCCCAGCGGTCAACAAACGAATGTCAAATCACTTCTCACTACCAAAGTTAGATTTATATGACGGTACCTCGGATCCCGAAGATCGTTCATTACAATAAAAATCATATTTATCGATAAAATTTTACCGACAAAATTTTTTGTCGCTAAATACCGACAAATTATCGTCGGAATTATTGTTTTGATCGTTAGACAAATTACTGATAAATTTTTACCGGAAAAAATTTTTTTTCGCTGAATACCGACAAAAAATCAATTCCTCGGTATTTAATCTCTCGATAAATACCGACAAAAACTTAATCCTTCAGTAATTACCGACAAAAACTTAATCTCTCGGTAATTACCGAGGGAATACCGACAAAATAATTTTTTCGTCGATAATTCCTCGAAAAATTATAAAAAAATAATCATATTTTTTTTAAAAAATTATTTTAACAAATTACTGATAAAATTTCAATCCCTTAGCAATATGTTACAATATTTAATAAATAATATAAAATATATAAATCTTATTAAAATTTAACGGCGATTTACCGAGAAAATTAATATATATACTTAATCACTACAAAAAAATAAACTGTGATAGCATATTAGAAAATAAATTTGATATATTAAATTAATTATTACTTAAAGTACTATTTTAAAAAAAGTATTACATCGATATATGAACAAAGTATTACCGATAAAATTTTAATCTGTCGGTATTTACCGAGGGATAGTACAGAGGAAATAATTTTATCGCTAATTATTTCCTCGGTAATCCCCTGAAAAATTATATAAAATAATTTTTATTTTTTTAAAAAATTATTATTGTAACAGATTACCGACAAAATTTCAATCTCTTAATAATATGTTACAATATAAATAAACTGTGGAACAATATTAAAAAATAAATTTGATACATTAAATTAATTAAATACCTATTTTAATTTGAGAAACTACATATTAGTTTTTGGAATAAAAATATATGATTTATGGATAAAAATTTCAATCTCTCGGTAATATGTTATAATATTTTAAAAAATATATTAAAAGTTGGTACAGTAGAAATTAAAAGGACTGTATCTAGAAAAAATAGAAAATTAATTTGAGAAACTAAATATTAGTGTTTAGAAAAATAATATTTAGACAAAAGAAAAAAAAATTAAAACTATATATCATTATTCATTAAAAATCAAAAGAGATTATTAAAGAAAAAAGAAAGAAAAAAAATTGATGATAGATATTGAAATAGTAAAATTCAAGAATTTTATTCGGTCAAGAATTTAATTTTATTTAATGGATTAAAAGAATTAAATTGAATAATTATTTAAGAAAAAATTTGAGCAATTAATTCTTAAAGTAGATTGAGAAGAAAATAATAAGTATTATTTTATATCTAAATATATCAATAAAATTTGCACAACGCAATGGTTAGACGAAGTGTTAACAAAATATTCGCCCTTCAATCACGTTGTTATACCCGGAAAAAATACGCCACGTGCGTAACCGATACCGAGACACGTGGATAGACGCGTGGATGCATGACGTAGACCGACACAAGGTACCCCGACTCAAACTCAAGTATCCTAGGGCCACGTTGGACGAGGGCACCACGCCAACTCTACGAGGGCCACGTTGCCGACTTTACGTATGCATGGTCGTATATACGTCACCCGCACGCACCATGCCAACTCTACGTATGCATGCATGCGTACGTCCCCCACGCGTATATGCATACGTCCATAAACGTATGAATCCTCTACGCACTTCCTCTATGCATACGTGCATAGGTGCATGCATACGTCCGTGCATGCAGACTTCTTCGAGGCATACGTGCATACGTCTATGCATACGTGCGTACGTGCACGCATACGTTCGTCCCCATACATGCATACATGCATATGACTTCCTCACGTCTTCTCCACCCAAGACATACAAGGCCCGAGATCAGTTGCGTGCGAGCACGGAAGGCTGAGAGACCGGCCAACCCGCCTAGACTGGTCACCAAGACCGATCTTGTCTCCTAAGAGCTATGCATGGCTATGCATGGCCATACAAGGCTCGGCCGACCTCTCAACCACCAAGGCCAGTCGCATGGACCGGCCAAGGCATCTTCAATCACCAAGGCCGATCACAAGACCGGCCAAGGCATGGAAAACCACTAAAGACCGGTCTACATGACCGGTCTTGTTCCCATGTGCACTTAAGACCGGTCTTCCTTCTTCTAATGCCCAAGGCCGGTCTAATGACCGGCCAACTTCTTGGCAAGGCTCCAAGGACAGTCTAATGACCGACCAGCCCCTCTCTACCTCAAGACCGGTCTAGGTGACCGGTCTTGCATGTGTGGTAGCCCGAGACCGGTCCTAGTGACCGGCCCTCCGTGTGTAACATCTCAAGGCCGGTCTAAGTGACCTGCCTAGCCCTTGAGAGGTCTCAAGACCGGTCTTGATGACCGGTCTTGGGTCCAAACCCGGCTCACGCAATCGGGCAATCTTCGTAGAGTCGCTCGTGGATCGTTTACGCAAAGTTTGATGTCGTACGCCCCGGGGTGCCCGTTCATCTTCTAAGACTCACAAGAGTATGCAACCCACGAGAGTACGCATCTCATCAAAACCTCCAACATAGAGAGACTTCACATCAAGATCTCTCAAGATGTACGCCAAGTTTGAACCTGCGTCCCCCAGGGCCTCTCAAGAGGTACACATCTCGCAAGTGGGCGCAACTAGTGAAACTTCGCCCTCTAGATCGCTCGAGGAAAAAGTTGTTGCATAAGGACGAACCAAGTGGAAACTCGGCCCAAATCCCTAAAAACGGGCCGAGCCCAAGGGCGTTTTAGAGAAGTTCCAGAATGTTCCTTTAGAAATGTCAAGGGCAAAGCGGTCATTTCACGGGCCCCACTTCCAAACTTTATAAATAAAGTCCTTGGCTCCATCATTCAGGTACGCTCTCCTATTCAAGAAAACTCTCCTTCACAAGCATATTTCTGACTTGAGCGTCGGAGGGGTATTCCCGAGGTACCTACCTCGGGCCCCCTCTAATGTGGAGTTCACTTTGTACGCAGGTGGTACCCTAGCGGAGAAGGTTTCGGACCACGAAGTGCTACCTGCTACCACGAAGTGCTACCTGCGACGCTTTGATCGCGAAGTCTCACCTGCTACATCCTGGTGGTGCAGGAGTTCTAGATCGCATTGTGACACCTTAGGTGTTCCCGGGACGCTTCCACGTCACCTCGTCTAAAAATTGGTGATAATATTTGGCGCCATCTGTGGGAAACGTAATGAGAAATTACGTTTTCGAATAATCCACAAGCATGAACGTGAGAGGTCATCCGCAACTTCTTGAGAACCAGCGCACGGAAAATCCTCTGACAGGCGAGGGAGACGAAACTACTCAAGGGGAGCGCACTGCCACGCACATGCTCCCACATCAAGGGTGATATATGGGTATTCACCCCTGCTTTCGTGAACAAGAAGACCAGACGGTTCGACCGGGTTTTCTTCAGGCTTGAACCCTGCTCGGGTTTCCTTGCTCGGGTGACCTGGCCCGGATGCCTTGCCCGGGTAGCTGCATGGCTCGACTCTCCACACCTCCTTCATTCACAGGATCATTTTTTAGGTCACATGACCTTGCTCGGGTTGCCTTGCCCGGGGTACCCTTCTCGGGCGTCCTTGCCCGGGTCAATGCAGAGGAGTCATCTCCTTCATCTACACAGTCACTGGAGAAGTTCCGTACTCAGGTACCCTGCCTGGGTACCTTACCCGGGTTGCCTTGCCCGGGAGCCTTGCCCGGATGCCTTGCCCGGGTAGGATCTCTTTGGTAATTTTGCTACCCTCACAATGTCTATAAATACAGGTGCACCCCCCAAGATTTGAGGTACGCATTCCCTTGCCCTCATTTATTGCCTTTAGCTTCCCTTCTCCCCCTAATTAGCTCGGAGCCTTTGCCCGCACCCCTGCTCGAGATCCTTGCCGGGACACTTATCCGGACTGCTTGCCCGGGATCCTCTCCCCAAGATGTCCCAAGTTCTTGCCCGGGACCTTGCCCGATGACCCTGCCCGAGTACCTTGCTCGGCGACCTTGCCCGGGTGCTCTTGCCCGGATGACCTTGTTCGGTTCCTCTTTGATGGTGGTTACGTCCAAGGAGGACGATGTTACTTCGGAGCTGCTAAATGTGCTCTTTGATACTGGGAGGCCAAGTTTGATGGCCTTGTATGTTACTGAGCATGGCCGAAAATATGGCACTTCTCAAGATAAAGCGTAGAATTCGCTCTGACAAAGACGAGGCCGTTGTAACGGCCTTGCGCGATCGACTAGAGGGGTATTGTGGACGAGATAGTAACCTTACACGAGACATTAGAGCACGTAGTGCTGTACGTGCTTTGCGGGCCAAGCTGCTCGCCTATGATACTGAGCTTAGGGCATGACATGAAGCTTATGCCGCGGACGTATTACTAGAAGGGGGCAAGGAAAATTTGGGGGGTGTAGATGCTGCGGACACTGAACGGTATGGGATCACCCAGGCTGATGATCCTCTAGAAGAAGTAAACATTGGAGGGGCCAGTGAAACACATCGTCCAACGTTCATTAGCCAACTGTTGGCTCCTGAGGTACGTGTTGCGTTCATATCTTTACTTAGTAATTTTAAAGATTGCTTTGCATGAGAGTATGAGGAAATGCCTGGGTTAGATAGGACGATAGTAGAACATAGACTTTCTACTAAGGACGGGTTTCGTCCTTTTAAACAAGCTCCTAGGCGTTTCGCCTCGGATGTTGTCCAACCATTAAGAAAGAAATAGAACAATTATTAAAGGCCAAGTTTATTAGAACGACCAGATATGTGGAATGGTTGTCTAATATCGTCCCAGTTTGAAAGAAGAACGGGAAACTTAGGATTTGTATAGGCTTTCGAAACCTGAACTTAGCAACCCCTAAGGATGAATACCCCCATGCCTACGATAGATTCCTTGGTGGATTCAACGGCCGAGCATATCACATACTCTTTTATGGACCGGATACTCGAGCTATAACCAAATCTATATAGCAAAGTCGGACGTCCACAAGATGGCCTTTAGGTGTCCCGAGGCCCTTGGTTGTTATGAATGGGTCGTCATGCCATTCAACCTGAAAAATGCTGGGGCCACATATCAACGGGCAATGAATTTTATATTTCATGATATGATTGGAGACTTTGTAGAAGTCTATGTGGATGATATTGTTTCTAAGGGCTCGAGTATAGAGGGTCACTTCATTCATTTGAAAACTTTGTTTGAACGTATGAGAGAGTATGGCTTAAAGCTTAACCCTCTCAAGTGCGCCTTCGGCGTTGGAGCGGGGAACTTCTTGGGATTTCTCGTCCATCAATGTGGAATCGAGATCGCCCCAGGTAAGGCTTCGTCTATTTTAAAGGCCGGGCCACCTAGGACGAAGAAAGAGTTGCAACGGTTTCTGGGTCAAATTAACTTCTTAAGGCGTTTTATTTCTAATTGTGCAGGATGAATGATAGCGTTCGCACCTCTATTAAAGCTAAAGGACGAAGATGAATTTGTTTGGACGACTGAACACCAGGACGTGCTTAACGTCCTGAAGACATACATAGCATCCCCACCTGTGATGGCTCCGTCGATTCTGGGTCAACCTTTCAAGCTGTACGTAGCGGCTGAGCAGCGGTCCATAGGTGCCATGTTGGCACAGGAAGATATAGAAGGCAAAGATAGAGCGGTCTATAATCTAAGTAGGACGTTGACCACGTCATAATGTAATTACCTGCCCATAGAAAAATTATGTTTGTCTCTTTACTTTGCCTGTATGATACTCAAGACGTATTTGCGTCCCGAAGTTGTGTACTTGGTTTCCAAGATTAATATAATAAAGTTTCTTTGCTCTCGTCCCATCGTTCATCAGCGCGTAGATTTTTGGGCGTTAGCGTTGTATGAATTTGATCTCCGATATTTATCTCAAAAGGCTGTAAAGGGACAGGCATTGGCTGAATTTTCTGCCAGTCACCCTTGCTTGGACACCATACAGGAGGTAAATCTTATGATTCACGCCCTTAGTCTCAAGCCTTGGGTCATGTACTTTGATGGCTCAAGGACGGCCACAAAGGCCAGGGTTGGAGTCATGTTGATTTCACCCTTGGGGGTGCGTTCCATTTTTACTTTTCTCTAGACGGTTCTTTTATTAATAATCAGGCCGAATATGAGGCTATAATTGTCGGCCTTGAACTCCTCATAGATATGGGGGTACGTTCTGTTCATATTAAGGGAGATACTCAATTAGTTATTCATCAAGTCAGTGGGGAGTTCCGGTGTCAGAACGAATAAATGTTAGTCTTGAACGATATCGTTAAAAAGTTGCTGCGTATGTTTGATCATGTGGATGTCATATTCGTTCCTCGATTTCGGAACGCGCTGGCAAACGATCTCGCTCAAGTTGCTTTGGGGTTTAAGGATGAGATGATCCTTCAATAACTGACTATAACATGATAGGGTTCAATAAAGTCCGCATTGGAGCGGCCTACCTCGTACGACGTCCTCGTCCTAGATAGTCAGGACGTGGGCGATTGGAGGGTGGCTATAAAGGAAACACTCAGAGATCCAGGGCGAGGGTCTGATCCTAAGCGTAAATTGCAGGCATTGAACTTTGTATTATTAGAAGGGGAGTTGTTTAAAAAATGGCCCGATGGGGTACTTCTTCATTGTATATCAAAAGCCGAAGCTAAGGCTGTGATGACCGAAGTACATGAGGGAATATGTGGTGCCCACCATGCCGGAGTAGCTATGCGGTGGTTGATATTGAGAAGTGACTATTATTGGCCTACCTTAGGTGAAGATTGCGTTCAATGTGCTAAGGGATGTTTGACGTGTCAGAAGCACGGGCCTATTCAACGGGCCCCGACCCAAGGCTTGGCTCCTATAGTTAAACCTTGGCCATTTCGGGGGTGGGCCATCGATTTAATTGGGAAAATTCATCCTCCTTTGTCCAAGAGGCATACCTTCATCATTGTGGCAACGAATTTCTTCACTAAGTGGGTTAAGGCCGTGCCCTTAAGGGAAATTACTCAGGAACAGATGATCCGATTTATCAGGGATCATATCATTTATAAATTCGGTGTTCCGCAAACCATTATGGTAAATAATGGCACATCCTTGAATGGGGAACGAGTTAAGGATGTGTTGGACGAATTCGGTGTAAGGTTGGTAAATTCTACGTTGTACTATGCCCAGTCAAATGGGTAGGCCGAATCATCTAACAAGTTGATCAAGGGCGTCATACGAAGAATGGTGGACCGAAATCCGAGGGCGTGGCACAACTTGCTACCTAAAGCATTATGAGCGTTGCGCACGAGCCCACAGGCTACCACAAAGGTTTCATAGTTTCAATTAGTATATGGTATTGAGGCAGTGATACCTATGTAAGTGAATATTGAATCAGCCCGCGTCATGTTCCAGGACAAGTTGAGCCCTGCGGATTACGCGGAGGCTATGACTTAGTCTTTGCTCTCTTTGGATGAGCTGCGCGTAGAAGTTTTGAACTGCATTGAGGTACAAAAGGAGCGGATGGCACGATACTATAATAAGAAGGTTGTGGCCAAATCATTCGTCCGAGGGGAGTTAGTTTGGAAGGTTCATTTACCATTGGATGTCCGGGACCCCGTGTATAGAAAGTGGTCGCCGAATTAGGAGGGACCGTTTCTAGTGGATTCTGTCTTCCCCAATGGGGCATACAATTTGAAGGATTTAGAGGGTCATGTGCATTGTAGGGCGATCAATGGTCGATATTTGAAAAAGTACGTCTCATCGATATGGGACTCTGAGAGGCCTTATATAGTTTGCCTAAGTACTAGTTGGACGACTTGCGTCTAACTTTAGGTTAGGGTTACGTCTAAAATATCATTGGACGATGCAAAAGTGAGACAAAGTGTTATAGAAAATAAAAGTCAGTAAATGAAGTTTTGGTTATTACACTTGGCTATGAAAATTTAAAAATTCTTCAGTTTGGTTCTTCACCCTCCCCCACGCTGCCTCGAAGCGTGTGTCCTCGTTGCTCAGCCTCTGCTCCTCGGCCACACAGTCAAACTGAATAGCTTCGCTGTAATCCCGGACAATGGCCTCCAATTCGTCCGTAGTGGTGGCCAGGGATCTGGTTTTGGCTACGGCCCTTGCTTTGTGGTCGGCCAGATCGTGCTGGAGCTTTGCTATTTGCTCTTCCAGGGAGCTCACGTGCGAATCCTCCACGGTCAGCTCCTTCACGATCTCCTCAATCTTTTTCTGCGACCCCTCGGCCTGCTCCTTTAGGTTCAGCCGGCGCGTTAGGGCGGCCTTGTTGGACCTACGCCTAGAGTTGATGACCCTAATTTCAGCAATGATAAGATGGGTTTCTTGCACGTACTGCTGGATCGACGCCCCAGCCGAAATTGGGACGTCAAGGGCGTCCTGGGCCTTCTCTGCTAGAGCGCTAGCAGTGTTAAGCTTTGTTTCGCCCTGAGGCGATAAGGCTTCTGTACGGATAAGGTCTAGGAACGCCCTAAGTTGCTAGCCCGCCTCCAGTAGGTCTGCTATCCCAGAGGGTGCCTCTAGGGCTGCCTGTTGCGCTAGGGTGGTAGGTTGGGTGGCGATGGCCGTAAGAGCTCCCAGGAGATGTTGGACGCGTTCTTTGAGGGTTTCGGCCTTCTACCAGTATAAGTTAGAGTGAGAATTATGAAGGGTGAAAATGAGTAAGACTAACTTGAAGATTTTAAGGAATATACCTGGCCCGAAGAGGAAGCAGAGGGTTGAGATACGTCCGCTCCGAGGATGGTAGTCGTGCTTTGAGGAGATGGGCCTGATCTGATCTCTGGTGCCTCGCCCGTGTTGGGTTCCTCGCTCCGGGCTGTAGGCGATGTCCCCATCTCCCTTATGTCTGTTGAGGGAGGAGGTGGTGTTGCTAAGGACGGTTGTAGAGGAAGAGGGGGACGTTCTTTGTCCCTGGAGGCTGTAGCTACAGCCTCAATCATGTCATTGTCCTCTTCCTCTTCTTCCTAGAACATGTCCTCCACAGTGAGGGGTTCCTCCATGTCAAATAGTGCAGGCTCATCCTCTTGCATTACATTGGCACTAGACGTTTAGCACGGTGGCATTTAAATAAGTTACGTGCTATTCAGGTCAATACGTACCGCATTTATATTTTCCTAGGCCGATGACCCCTCTCCTTGCCTTTAGGCCGGTTCAGCCAAAAATGGCCTAGGCCAGCCAGGTATTTCGTGTGGAAGGTCAGGGGAAGGGGCCCGGAGATCTGGGGCGAGTTGGATGCCTAGGGAAGCAGTAGAGGTGGGTCCTCTCTTTGGCTGGAAACAAGAGATTGTTAGCCCGTACAAATGGCGAATTGCTATGCCCAGGCATCGTCCTTATGCCCGTGCATATTGGTCGTGTCCAGTCGGCCAAGTGGACTACAGACATGAGATGTTCGATCTCTGCGGCCCAATAGGGCTGGAAGAGATCGTCCGTTCCGCAGTCTATGCGCGGGATGAAGTAGGCTTTGTTGAATCTCCCCAGAAGGGTATCCCAGTTAGCGAGAAGGATCCCTGTTTCCACTGCGTTGAGAAGGCCAAAACGGGCCTCCCCAAAAGTATGTACGAAGAATAGGGGGAAAGGATGGGCCTAAGTGAGGCCAAGTTACCATGCAGCGTAGTTGGCTGAGTAGGTCTCGGCCCCGGCCTTGGAATTCAACCCCAGGATTAGGTCGAATGGGAGCTCTTGGCACACTGAGAAGTGCGTCTCAAAAGTGGGGAAAGGAAAGAATGATACTAGGGGGTCCGTGGACTTAAGGTATTCCCATGTCTCTCCCTTCGAGGTGGTAACGGTGAGAGCGCAGCTAGTCTTAGCCTGGAACACAGGAGAGCTGGTGCCTCGGGCAGGGTGCCAAAAAGGGGAAAGTAGGCCCGTAGCCATAGTTGTGCGATCCAGAGCGGTCTAGAGCCGGTGGGCTATTTTCCGTACCTAAGCTGCTCTCCCATGAGAGACAGGCCGCGGTATAGCGCGGCCAAGATGTAGGACGCCAGGTTGATTAGGCGTCCTTTGGCTAAATCTGTGGACAACCTCAAATAGCTGGACACTGGTTTGTCACTGCCCGGACAGAGGACATACCTGTAGAGGAAAAAGTGGACAAAAGCAATACGTTCTTCTTCCTCTACCATGAGCCCCGCCCTCTTGTGCGCGGCCATGAAGGCGTTGTAGGACGAGAAGGTATGTGTTTCAAAGACGGGGGCCTCGTGGGTGTACTCCAAGATGGCCGAGATGGTGTCATCTAAGGGGAATAGGCCGGTCAGGGCGGCGATATCCCTTAGAGTAATAGTCATGGGAACTCGGGGGAAAGCAAAAATATTGGCGTGGGACGACCAAAATAGCATGGCCAAAGGGAAGAGAGTGGGGTCAAAAGAGGGCACCTTCGTGCAAAGGTTAATCAGCTGAAGAATGCCTGACTGTTTGGCTCTGGTTTCGAAGGTGGTTCGCGGAGCAACCTCATGGCCTAGCCGGTGAAGGCCTTATCAATGTGTGGTCAGTTTCGTGGGGATTTGAGGTTCAGGATGGTGTCAATTGAGATGGAGGAATCAGACAAAATGGTGGGGAGAAAAATGGAGATGTGAGAGTACCGAATTTCGGATGCCCTAGCCGGGTCAACTACGGCAGGGGCCAGGCAATTTTGTCCAAAGGGGAAGGTGACGATGCCCTCGGAGGAGATGGCGGCGGAATTGAGTGCGTCCAGGTAATCTGAGAAAGCCGCATTGATAGAAGCTGTATGGTCTCCGGGGTTTTTTCTTCTTGTTTCCTTTGGGGTTTTGAAGTCTCGGCTTGCTGAAAACATAAAGAGGGAAATGATGATGGGTTTAAAGATTATATAGCCGAGGAGAAGGGTTGAGGGCATCTAGGGCTGATGTTAGCTTTGGTCAAAAGCATCATTACTTCTTCTTCTCAGGTGGAGCACGTCCGATGTTTAGTCTGGCAAAGTGTCCCATCAACTATCTTGTTTTGTCCCTTCGCGTCCCGTCTTAGGTTGAGTACGGTGCATCAATGATAACAAATCATTAATGCACCGCACTTGGGGGTATTGTTGACACTGGGGGTTGGGAACGCTCGGGCCGGGGCGTAGTAGCTTTAGGCGTGGTGCTTCAGGACGTGTCCATCCTAGTGCTTCGGTCTTATGGCTCGTCCTGGGACGGATGAGCCCGTGATGGATGGGGTGCGCACTAGATACTCATCTTGTTGGTATGTCCTCGACCAAGGGTAAGCAGGGCGTGGCCTCTTTGGACGTGGTTCCCAAGCATGATCACACGATGTGTACGTGGCCAGTTAAAGAGGGGTCACGTACCCAACAGTTATTTTAGCAGTTAAAGAACTACTACAGGATGCGGGCGTAGGACGGGCTAGGTCTAGGGTTTCTGTGGCAGTTGAGCCATGATCAGGAGAATTTCACCCACGTTCTAGGACGTGGGTAGTTCTTGTATAACTGTCCGTGTAACCGCTTTTAGGGGGTATTTGTTTGATTTTTCAAGCTTCTATGATGGACACCAATTATCATCAATCAACATCTATCTTCTCAGTATATTTTCTTTGCAATTAGGTTTTACCGTAGTTCGTAGACTTAGCAGTAATCACCAACCGAACCCATTTCAGTTATCCGGCATAGAGTGAAATCCTCCTCCCGAACCCGTTTTCGGTGATCGTAGGAGCGCAAATAGCCAACAACCTTTGGTAACATCAACAATATCCATTTGATTTGGTGTGAATCCACCACTTGGATGACAATTGGGGTTTGTGTGGGTGATTTTTGGATTTTGGATCCATAGGATTTTTATAGCATGCGTGGAAGTTTGTGAGTAGTGTTTTCATGCTTTAATCATGTCCCCAAACCCCTTAGATTCATGTGGGAGTGCTTTGGATTCTTAGGCTTTTAATTTGGTGAAGTTTTGGTCAGTTTTGGGTTGAGAAAATCTGCAATTTTCACATTTTGCAGTGGTGGACGTCCTTAGGAACGTCCACCAAGCACACTGATGTTTTTGAGCAATTTTGGAAAATTCACCACATAGTGGTGGACGTCAGCATGGATGTCCTCGAGGACGTCCACAGATGAAGTCCACCGGTTAAATTTTCCTTGACTGCATCCGATTCTTCCGGCGAGAGTATGAGTTTGGTTCTCTAGCATGTTAGGCTAGGATTCATGATGGTTTTGGTGAGGTTTCACTTTAGTTAGTGAGTTCCTCTTCTTTGAACCTTGTTTAGGTTCCGGTAGAGCTTAAGGCGGGATCGTCATCCGGGATTGTGAGCTCGAGCATTGATTGTCAGGTGAGGGGTGTACACTTACCTTATTTCCTTCACCTTTCTTA
>JAOWBR010003916.1:3007-16932 GCA_028571145.1 Dionaea muscipula
GCATTAAAGCATTGTTGTGACTTTGTATAGTTATTCCTTTGTAGTTAGACATGTCAACCCAGTTGAGTCTGTGAACTTGTTGTTGGTCTAACACTTGATCGTGATAAAGGAACATTATATCCCGTCATCAACTGGTCGGGAGCTGCAAATCGTTCCCCTAATGAGCCCAAGGTAGGATAAAACCAGTCAACATAAGTGTGGACAAGGTTGACTCCAAGTGGTATAAGACGCTTCAAAGTCACACCATTTAGTTGAGAAGCTCCAAGTCCGAACAAGCAAATATTCTCTACAATAGAGAATACGAGATTAAAGCTGAGATCCTAACTTGGACTATTGTACGACTGTTAAGAGAAACATAACTGTGACAATTGGTATTAGAGTAAGGTTCTTGGTGGGCAATGGGCACACCAATTGCCTTCGTCGAGCGCTTGATCCGTAAAAGGTAGATCCTAACGGACGTGCAGATGCCTGTTAGCAAAGGCTTCACATCTAAGCGCTCACACCTGGAGAATGAGTGTTTGCCGCGTGTGTCCCAGTTGGGAGATGAGTAGACAAGGTCAGCGACGTTGTGGCACCAGGACGATCAGAGGGCAGATGAGCCTCCCAATGCACGAGAGCGTGCACCTGTTTAAATGTTGGAGAATGTCACGATTTGTTCATTCGTGACAGTGACGATCGAGGTGGGAACGACTGGTTAGGCCAAAACGGTTGATGATTTGCAGCATTAAAGCATTATTGTGACGTTATATAGTTGTTCCTTTGCAATTAGGCAGGTCAACCGAGCTAAATTTGGAGAGCTTATCGTTGGTCTAACAATTGCTCACGATGAAGGAACATTCTATCTCGTCACCAACTGGTTGAGAGCTGTAAGTCGTTCTCCTGATAAGCCTAAGATAGGGAGAAACTAATCAACGTACGTGTAAACAAGACTGACCTCAAATGATATAAGACGCTTATAAGTCGCATTGTTTAGTTGGGAAGCTCTAAACCCAACCAAGCAAACATTCTCTATAATAGAGAATATAAGGTTAAGGCTAAGATTCTCATATGGATCTACTGCAGAGCTGTTCAAAAGAATAGGACCGTGACACCGAACTTCAGGGTTGCCTATAGCTACTATGTGTAGTTCCTATCGCCCTTGATTGAAGCATCTTTAGATGGTTTAGGAAGCTCCTTTGCTTTTGCCCGTGTGAGACCATAAACATTGATTCTATGTTGTTCTGTTCCGATTTTTCTTCCTTGTTTCAATGACTTAGGCAGTCTACATTACACAAATGTTCCTTTTAAGAATATGCACACATAGTCAACGAAACATCAACTCAATCAAATCAACAATGAATGAGGTAAATTTCTCAAGTATGCTTCGAGATGGTGGTGATTATAATTCATTTCCATTACCAACTTAATATTTGACTATTAGTTCGCCAAGAACTTTTCTATCAGTTCACTATGCAGTTAATATTTATATAAGCTAACCACAACTTAGGAGTTACTCGCAAACAATTGGTGCACAATGTCTAGGGGTTCAGAACAAGAAAGCAATTATCTCAACGCATCTTCTACAAGCTAGCAAGAGTGAACAAGAATATTTTTTATTTGTACTATAAGTGCAACTGCGAAACAAAAATACAGGAATTAAAGAAGCAAGCAATAGCGGGAGGAGAGGGATATATGAAGGCCAAACTTACAAGTAATGAAGGTTAATCAGGCGTTTATAGTCACGGAGCAAAGGCCCGAGCTCCTTCAACTGTATTGTGCCAGGTGCAGACTTCCTCCAGTGTTCACGAAGCACTGCAGCGGCCTTTCGTCCACCAAGAGACATCAAGGGTTTTCATTATATGGAAAAAAAAAAAACCCACAAAAAACAAGTCAGTTAGATTAACCAACAAACCGTACCAAATATGCAGTTGCTATTTCACCTGACCCTCAGAAGATGCTGCATTATTAGATGCCTCATTGAGCTTTGAGGCCAATTCAAGAAGTTCTCTGTCTTCGTTCTCATCTATGATTTTAAGCTCCATCTTAGAAAAGATGGCAGAAAGGTCAAGTCTCCTCTGCAGCACAGAAACTGCAGACTCTTCTGTTCTGGTTTCCTGCAACAAAAATAGACATAAAGCTACAGGACAGAAGGTGCAGGAAAAGCCTACAGCACATCTGACATTTCTCTGGTTTCTTTGATAATTTGTGGTTCAGGTTGAATAGTTTTTTCAGCAAGGGATTATGTTGGAGTCGCTTCAGCTAAGCAGGTCAAAGCTCCAAACTATAGTTTCACTTTGCACCGTAGCTCCAATTTCGTTCTATGATGAAATACAACTAAACTTCCAGGATGATCCTTTTATGTGCACTTCAGCATCACTGACATCTGTTACATCCTGCGCTCAGGAGCAGAAACGAGAAAAACCAAAGCCAGCTAAACAAATACGGTAGAAATCCACATTGGACCTGTGTAGTTCCCATGTCTCAATCTTTAGCTCGGTTTATTAAATATCCGGCCACAGCACTCAATTATCACAAACCTGGAGGAACAAGAAATACCTTCGGGGTAGGCTGCAAAGCATCTTCAGCTTCTGGAACATGCTTCTTCTCAGACAGATTACTGGGTGGCGGCGGTGCAGCCAACCGCTTTGAAATTGGATCCTCTATAACCAGCAAAGTGATATCACGTAGTGTACCATGAAATTTATTCTGGACAAGACTCGGGAAGATTTTCATAGCAGAAGCAAAAAAAAAGAAAAAAAAAGTGGAGAAAAAGAGAAAAATTCTGGCATGGCCTACAGAAAAATAAACTCCTAACCAAACTCTCTATAGTGGAAAAGTGGTTCGGGTGTTTTTCATTGGGTGATTTTTTTGTATTTTGTTTCCTACAATTGTTGAATATGAAACAAAAAAAAAAAAATGAAAATTTAACAATTCATCATCGTCATCATCATGACCTTATCCTACAAGGTGGGGTCGGCCGCCCGTGTCCAAATGGACACGTGCACGAAAGATCCGACAAAAATAATGAGCTGATTGTCGGCTACCTACTACGCCCGTGTCCAAATGAAAAATAACAATTGCAGAAAACAAAAAAAAGGGGAAAAATTACCTAATGAAAAACACCCGGACCACTTTTCCACTATAGGGAGTTTGGTTGAGAGTTTATTTTTCTGTCCAAATAGCAAAACTGCTCCAAGTACTATCCTATTGAATCAAGCACCAAAATCCTAAGTAATTGGAAAACCCTAACACAATGCTCAACAACAATACGACCACTTCCCACTGGAAATATGCACACACGATCCGACAATTTTAATTCGCTTACTGTCAGCTACCTAACATGCACTATCCTAACCTAATCTGATTAGGTTAGGGCAAACAAAGTATTAAAACTATATAACAGTAACAATAACAATAAACAATATCACAATATAAATACTAAATAAATATCTAACAAAAAGCTAGCACACACTAATAAATAACAGCATATGAGAATGTATGAAAACACGGCAACAAAGGCCATAAATATACGCAAAAACGGGGACTCATTCACCTAATAAATCACAAATCCAACAACTAAACTATGCTACAGTAAATAATCATATATCAACTTATGATAATGAAAAATACGGCCACGAGCATAATCACTCATACAAGCCACGAAGACTCAATCCCAATTTTCAACTCCTTCTACAACTCCTATTACGCCTACTTCCCACAATGCTTAGTTGTCTTTAAACAAATAGAATTTCCTCAAAGTTCTGATACATTTGTGGCATAACTACTGATAAGATAAAATTTGCCTCAGGTTCTTCCACCCTGTCTATTTTGGCAAATAATAGAAATAGCATGATAAATTTACATGTGTCAAGGCACTAGATACAAAAATGTTAACGACTATACAAATCTGAAGTAATCTAATAACTGAAATAAATTTAATAACTGAAACCGAGGGCAGAAAAGGCAGACGAAGGCACCAAGCAATGATAAGGAAAAGTTTTCCTCAAGCACAAAAAATGGCTTATGCATAGTCTGAAGAAAGAAGTACCCTAAGGGAATGACCAGGATAAACACTTAATGTGTCCTGAGAGAGTGATTTCATCTGCATAAGTGAACTTACATGAAATGACTTGTATGTCTAAAGATTTCATTCGGGGTTTTCACAGCATGCTCAAATGGGCATCAACTTCAAGAAAAGGCAACAATTTGACGACATTATAAACAATAAAATAAGGTACCTAATAAGCAACTCAATATACCTTCTGGAACCAACCACCAAATGTCGCCAAAGGTGGATTTCCCATCAAAGCCTCCAAATAGCAGATACCTTGAGCCTATTGAAGTCATAGTATGGTATGCACGAGCAGGAGGGGCCTCATTGCTTGTAGGTAATCGTTTCCATTGGACAGATACTACATGCAAGCGAACAAAAATCTTTACCATGAAGGAGAACAAAAAAGGGGTTTATTCCCCGGAGCAGCCAGGGGAGGGAGAGACTTCCTAATTACGTCAGAGGTATCGTTAACAAACCTCAACAGTCAAAGCAAATGCATGAAAGTACACACAAGCACGATACGCATACACACAACATGGAAGACTTTACAATCATACTAGCAATAAAACATGCCAACTATGCTGAAGTTGTCAAGGGGCAGAACAGGAGAAAGTCACTCTGCATAAATCTCCATGAAATAGCTTCTCATACCGACTTAAGTATAATACTACAGTACAGACAGTAAGGCATTTGTTTTTGTGATAGATAATTTCCTGCCTTATCAACAGAAATGATGGTTGCCAGTTTCTGCCGTTGCATATGTTGTTGAGAACTTACAATGGCATCCATTATTGTTCTCAATCTACAAAGAATATGGCCAGTATCCTGGCATCACTAATCATTTGGTCATGTAAAGCTATAAACACGTTGTTTGGGTACATGGTTATTTAAATACTCATGCAAAATTAGCAAGACCAAAGAAGAAGCTCTCATGCACAACAAAAAAAATCATTAAGATATCTTATTGAGTAGTTTTTATGCTTTTCAAATATCTTAAAAGCATAGAACTAGAGGAGGTCAGCAAAAATTTTATGACTCACATTCACGTTGGGCAAGCCTTTAGCCTATGGAAGAATAGACAAAATCAGAAGTGAGTCAAAACAAATGATCTTATTTTGATTATAATTTTCATTGATAACACAAGAATAGACATAATGGAGTAACCAAAGGCAATGAAAAGGTCAATCCTCTCTTACAACTATATATGCTGACACTAAATCTAGTCCATTCATGTACAAGATGCCACAATAGATATACCTAATCTCAGCAGGCATGATTATATTATACAATTGCTTGTGCAGGGAAATTCACAACAATGATACAAATAAAAGTAAAAGGATACTAAAGTTGCTCAAACCCTAAAATTTTAGAATGCAAACAATATTAACCTCAACTGCCAACCTAAACAATCACCGTTTGTTACATCAGCAAGTTCTGTCTGTACATTATGTAAAAAAGTAGAACCAATTACTATCGTTCTTCAGGTGATGTCTCACCGTTTGCTATTAGTTCTGTCTCATAAATTACTTTGGCTATACAAATGAGTCAATCAGTTAGCTTAATGCAACCATCATCACAGAATTCACAAAAATAGAAGGCACAAGCTTCAGTTTTAGGCATCATTGAATCTCTACCATGACAATGCACTGACCTCTGTCCAATACAATGCAGTCATTATAATAGATGTCATAACGACTCAGCCAACCACCAGTACCATGTCCACCAAATAGCAGGAGCTACAACATGAGGAAAAAAAATAACCTTTTTCAGCAACAACTGATTAGGGTACAAAAGAACTTTTTAGTTTCTTCAAACAACAGATGATATAGTTAAAGAGAGACCGTGCAAACACGGAAGGGTATGTTTCCACTAGACACAAACTAGTCAGGTTGGTAACCAAAATCATTCGAAGAAGAGGGGGTGACAAATGAGGACAAGAGAGTTTTGGTGAAAGAGAAGCTGAAACAAGATAATTATTCTTTACATGTGCTCGACAAACGGTGTAATAGGATTTGAACAAATTGCTATACACCAAGACATGCAACACAAGGAAGCCGACATCTATGAACTTTGTCTACAGAGATGTAGCTCGTAGAGATGTACAACACAAGCTATACCATCCTCAACATAAATTGAAGGTAGAAAAGCTAAAGAGAGAGAAACCTGAGAAGAAACCTACATAGTGTCCCCCAGAAGTTACAGTATGACCACAGCGGGCAGATGGAGCTTGACCAGGAAGCTTTAGTTGGGTCCAACCAGGTGCTTCATTCTCTTCCTTACACCAAGGGGAAAGAACAATGAAAATAATGCCAAATAAGTAGTTATATCTATCACATGTCGGGACAAGAAAATTTTCTTTTGAGTCCTTCAATGAATACACCTAAAAAAAGACAGTTTTAAATTTTTGCATGTAGTCTGGAAAAAAGAAGACAGGAAACTAGTCCAACAAGAAAACCAGAGAAATTAATCAGATCAACATTCATTTGGACCATATGCAATGGTTTCATACACTCAAACATGAGAACATGGATATGTGTGCAAGATGAACAACCCGAAAAACACTAGACAATGAAAACATAACACAAATAGTGAAAATGGTATTTCTAGGTCAAAATGTCACCCCATTCATCAGCTTAACTTTAAGTTCTTGTACCTTTCCCATTGAGGAACTAAGATACAACTCCAAATACCCTAGCTGCTTTTCTATGTCCAAAGTAAAAGAACATACTTTACTCTTGCAAAATATAGAACCAAGTCAAATGCAAGATAGCCTGCAAAAACTGAATTCCATGCACTGAAACCTTTCAAATATACTTCAGTTTGTTTTCAACAGTACAAAAAAAAGTGCAAATTTGTAAATCCTAAAATTTATATTCAGTGTAAAATGATTGTTGAACTCTCCAATGCCCATCTTAATGTTCATCTTTTGGATGCATAACCTTCCCACGTGCGGGGATTAGACTAAGTTTCTGTTATGATGTGTCATGAACCCTAATGCATTAACACACACACACAATATCCTGGAAACATTAGATGACAATCGAAACACCAACAATTCAAAGATTCATCTTGCACATAGCTTACAGGAAAGCTATAACAAGATGAAGGTAACAATTAACTTCTGTTCTCTTGGCATCAGGAAAACACTAAGCAAAAGATTCAAAAACAACAAGAAGCATTAATGTAGTAATCATGCCATACCTTCCTCAATTAGACCCTTAAAGGCCCATAACTCGCCCATGATAGATCCACCACCTGCTAAAGTAGTGAACAGAATGTACCATGTCAGATACAGACCATTTTTTGCAAATCATAAGCAGGACCTTACGAAGTCTTGCTTTCAATGGAATTCCCTTGAGCTTTTTAAATGTTAGAGAAGGTAGGATTCTCTGCTTTGGTGTTTCAGGGTTAGGCAATAGTTTCAAACAACTCAGAAATGAATAAAAGGAAGCTCATCCCATCCTTACTGCAGATTTGCAAATAGAAAACAAATTATGTAGCAACCTTATCAGATACTCGCCAAGAAAGACAACATTAAGTATGCCACTCTCAAACTTTGAAAGAAAGAGAATTTCCAACAATAATCAGATCAAATATAGGGCGGTATTGTCAATAGATGAATGATGACACAAGAACACAGACACTCACCTCTACCACTGTACACAAGCAAACACAATAATCAGATCAAATATATGGTGGTGGTGTTGTTAGAAGGATGATGATACAAGAACACAGCCACTCACCTCTACCGCCATACACAAGCAAACGCAATGATCAGATCAAATATACGGAGGTGTTGTCATTAGAAGGATGATGATACAAGAACACAGACACCTACCTCTACCACCATACACAAGCAAACGCTTTTCCACCATGGTAGCTGAATGGCCACATCTAGGAGGAGGAACAGAGCCAGAAACTGGCATCTCCATCCACTCAAGCGATACTGCAACAACAGTCGACAGAAAATAAACATACTAATAATGCAGTTAATCCTCTAGCCTGGAAGGCAGAAATTACTTGTGTCCAAGATGTACACATCTGATAGCCACTTTTTGCCATCCCAGCCGCCATACCTGCAGAAATAAGGATTCAGCAAGAGAAGGGGCATAACCGAGGAAGAAAACTACAAATCTTCTTCTTGAATAATAAAGATAACACACATGACAATCTTTCGATTTCCAATAGGCGCAGCTGCTGCAAAGTCCCGTGGAGAGGGTAAGTATCCAAAACTTGTAAGCTCTGACCATTGCCATATATCTGATCAAATGAAGTCAAGCACATAATTGACTGGGTAACCAAAACATAATCACCAAAACACTTCCTAGGCATCAAATTGAGCATATAAGCAAAGTATAAATCCTTGGGACCTAGGGATAATGGTCATACCCATGGAGAAAAAGAACGATGTCTATAACTCACCAGTATCCAAAACCCAAAAGTCACCCAACCTGTGATTGAAGCTTTAACTGTCAAAAGCTAGTCAAATAAAGACTTACAACATTAACTTCCTGGCAACACTTATACTCATACAAACAGACCTTTTACCACCAGAACGCCCACCAAATATGAACACGTGACAATCAATAGCAACTGCAACATGAAAAGCTCTTGGACAGGGACCGACTTGACCATCAGACCCGCTTCCAGTGCATTCTGGCTGAAACCATAGCCGGTTTTCTAAGTATTAAAGAAACCCCAATTTAGAAGAGCACAGGCCATAGGGATATGAAATATATACTTAAAATGACTAGAATCTTTAGTTAAAGTTACAGATTACAATGGATGCTTGCCAATCAGCATAAAACAAGGAGAGCATATATAAGCACCTTCCCTCCTGCACATGCACAAACAGACATGATGCTATGAAACCTTGATCATGACCATATTCTACTCTACTAACAAGTTACCTCAAAAAGATTGCGATCAGCTGAAGATCCATTGATCTAATACAGACCTATTACCTATCACTAGATTACCTATCACTAGACATGCTGGAAAGATAACAACCAAATCATGACAAAATAACAGTTAGGATTCAAAGGCCATGGTGGCACTAGAAATACTGAATACTTCTCACAATCCATATTTCTCTTCTCAACAATCACTCTCACTTACATAGAGCCCAAAGGGGTTCTTACCTTGGATATATTGCACGGCTTCCCATGATTAGCCTCTAACTAATACAACCCTCAAATTTTATCCACCCTTGGTCCCAGATAAGATAAACATAAATCCCATCAGAGCGATAGGTTCTTTCCATCTTCATCTAGTAATCCTTCCCTGCCAGTTATCCCATCACGACTAGTAACATCAGAACCACCAAAATGATCATCAACTCGCTCAACCACCGCTACCATATCAAGTATCATCCCTGACAACCAGCACTGCTATTTTTCTTGAAGCACGAGATTATTCCACAAAACCCCAATTTCAAAAAACCCATATCAAAATTCAACCAAATGATAGCTCCACGGAACCCCGATTAAACTTGAAGGAAACCATATGTCAATGACTCTAGCACAAAGAGGTCAAATGTACCCAAGTCAAAAAAGAGAAAGATTGGAGTATACCAGCATCATAAACAGTGGTGTCGTTGAGGAATTGCTTGTCAACGAGGCCTCCAAAGATTACAATCTTCGACTTCCCAACATTGACAGCACTGTGCCCACTATCCAAATTCCAAAAGGAAAAAAAAAAGAGGAAAAATTAATAAAATGGAGCAAACAGCAGGCTGAGATTGTCAATGAAATGGAAGAAGATGGAGTATGGAGCGAGACCTTCGAGGTTGTGGAAGAGTGCCTCCGAAATCAGATGAAGAAGCTCGAACCCAGTAATGCATCTCCTCTTCTTCTTCCCCTTTTCTCGATTTTCTGCAGCCTGATCTGATTTGAACTAGCAATGTACTCTGATTCCTCAAGAGTTCCACGGATTTTTCTGACCACCCTGGTGAAAACGCCAGCAAAAACACAACGCAGGATGATAGATATACGGCACTTTGATCATAGGCTCGGAATGAATCAATTCAAGTAGAAAATGCTATTAATAGATCATAAAATTATTTTAATAGGTACACCCTTATTTATTTAATAAATTAATAATAAACAGTGAGGATAATCAAATGTTTTTGTAAATTGACTAGGGCAACCCGTGCATCACAAGGAAAAAAAATATAAATATTACCAAAAATTTTCACTCGTAATCCCCTATCTCATCCCACTTCTCATTGATATGACACTTATATTAGAGAGGATTTGTCTCTATATTTGTCTCTCACCCCTACCGGTTCGGTGTGTTCTACCCAGTTCGGTGACCCTTCCTCATATTCATCATACTATAAATAGAGCGTACGGTGAAGTAAATATACTTCTCAAATAGTACATGTCTATATAATAAATATAAACATATATCTGGATGTCGGGACAACGCCTCAACCTCTAAGACACGACACTCAAACATAGTTAAGTCCTCAAAGACAATACAACCGCTCTGATACCACAAATGTAACACCCCATCCCCGGGCTGGGTGTAACTGGCGATAACCCGTGGGTCGAGCCTCGAGGTCATTGAAGCCTAAAAGTTCACAAAACATTATCTCAATCTTAGACACACATGCAAGTATTAACAGCTTATATGTACAGTATCTCAAAAGAAGTCATGCCATGTAGGCACAGATAGTCCCCCATATATATTCATGGTATGACAAGTTGATGTCCTGTACCATATATTAATCATCCTCATGGCATAACTTATAAACACTTCCTCTCTTTTCAATCCAACCTGAGCTTCCTGATATCGATCAGCAAAATATCTACGACAGTTAAAGAAAGTCTTCAACACCAACGCAGCAACAAACAAATTTCCCGCACCCTTTAAAACAACATTATAACTTTCACTTAGATTGGTCGTCATGTATCCAAATCTCAAGCAACCATCATAAGCACACGTCAATCGCTATCTGAGTAAGGGTGTAAAATAGTACAGTGCTTTTGGCTTTAATTGCTTTATCCTCCGCATGTGGTACTCAAACTTCCTTGGTTATGACTGTAACCCTACACAGATAACAACCTTCTTGCATTCCGTGTGATTATGCTCCGTGTTGAAGTTGCTTGCGAGATGACGAAGACATCATCTCCACTCACTGAATGGTGGTAACAATCCCAGGTCCTCCGACAATATGACTGATCGAATTCCAGGATGACGATCAGAGATTATACATACTGTTTCACGATACCCGACCACATAATCTTTCACATGATTCAAGAACCATCCCCATGTGTTGTTGAAATCCATTGAAATTGATGGACATCATCTCGAACTTCAGTTGAAATATACAACTCTTGCATCCAGTTCGTGCCCATACTTTCAGCAATATCCATCAAACCCAATACATCATCATCGTCATTGATGAGTACTAAGATGTAGTTCGTCTTCACACCATCGTTGATGAAATATCGGTGAAACACCTCAATTTGATAGCAGGCACTACTGATTCCAACAACTTTGCATTTTTTTTTCTAACAATTGTTCATAATCTATGTTTCTCTTTAGTACTCTTATATGTTTCACGGGATTTCTATCATAATATACTCCTTCATCACTGTGTAATATATTTCCATGAGCATAGCAAATAAAGTGCATAAATTCGAACATTTATACCTAGATAAATTAATCAAAATATTAACTCAATTCATACACCCGACTAATATAACATTTTAAACCATTAACTCAAAATTATACAATCCCAATTATTCCACATAAATTTCATCTCTTAACCTAATTGCAAACAACCTTAATTCAATCATATAACCAATCGAATAAATTCAACGAAATAAACAGATCTAATAAAATATAACAAACAAATCTAATAAATCTAAACTAATCAAATGAATATACCAAATCTAACAAAATATAACAAACAAATTTAACAAATCTAGCATAAATTAAATTAACAAATCTAACAAATATAGCATAAATTAAACAAATTTAACAAATATACCATCAATTATTCAAATTAATTTTGCATGCACATATACCGAATTAAACAAATTTAACCTAATTATTCAACCTAATTTTACATACATATAAATACCGAATTATTCAACCTAATTTACTAAATTTAACCTAATTATACCAAATTAAACAAATTTAATCGAATTTTACCAAATTTAACCTAATTTTACTAAATTTAACTAATTTTACAAAATTTAACCTAATTATTCAACATACTTTTACAAACATATAAATTAAACAAATATATAAATATACCGATTTTTAAATACATTAAAAAAAAATAACCTGAAATGGAGCAGGAAAATGGAGTAGGAGAAGAAGATGAAGGAAATGGAAGAAGGAGGAGAAGAGGGTGAAGGAATGGAAGGAGATCGACAAATGAAAGAGATGAAGTAGAGAGGAAGATCGGGCGAGCAAGGAGGAAGAAGGGCGAGGAGGAAGGAGCTGCGGGCAATTTAATGTCTGAGGAAGACGTCTTTTGTAAAGACGCTTTCTTGTGTATTTTTTACACAGAAGCCTTCACTTATTTTAAAAAAATTAAAAATCAGAAGGTGTTTGTAGAAAATACGCCTTTTCTACAGACGCCTTTTCTACAGACACCTTCTGTGTAAAAAAAAACAAAAGAAGTTGTCTTTACAAAAGACGACTTCGCATGTATTATTGGAATTATTTCTACCGACACCGTTTTTTAATAATTTTTTTTTTAAAAACTTTATTATTTACCAAAATTATTTAAAATTTTGTTCAGGGAAAAGCAGATATTGCTTCTGTCCTATTCATCATCTTCATTAACGCAATTTGCAGATCCGGGAAAAAAACTCAAAGTGCCGCTCATTTGTGATCTAGGGTTCCGGCCAGATTGTTGTCGCCATTGTGGCTGGCAGAAGCAACATCAGCCAGTGAGCCTCATCTGCGCCGCCTCCCAGCGGCACAGCTCGCTCGACCACACCACAAAGTATCACCTGAGGCCGCTTGTCCAGGCGTCGCAGATCCCGCCGTGTCGCCGTTAAACGTTGCTCATCCTTTTGTCTGTCGCGCTTAGCCCTTGCCGGCGCTCACGCTGCGCCTCGCTGACCGCCAATGAAGTTCCAGAGGCTCGTGGTGGTTCGACTTTAACTCTTCGGCGCGCTTCACCATCGTCGACGCTCGTGTTGGGCCTCGTCGACCACCGATGAAGGGCCAGAGGCTCGAGGAGTGGGCCTTGGTGCTGTCGTTGCCATCCAGGCAATCGACTGTCGCCGCCGCGACCTCGGTGGTCATCGATTTTCATATCCGTTTCATTCCAGATCTCATCTCCTCTCATAAAAATCAATTTTTCCTTTTTTATGTGTGTTCTGATTATATATATAAAAAGACATCTATGTATAACTATCATTGTTCTGTAAATCAGTGGAGAATAGAGGCCAAAGTTATGTAAATCAGAAAACGGAGATGATGATTAATCTCAGACGGAGAGCAATCTCATTTTTCTAAATCCGTAGAAGATCTAATGCGAAAGCAAATCACCGAGCCCGATATAATCATGTCTCTGATACCACTGTTAGCAATTTAACATGTTCAAGGATCGAAAACTGTACATAAACAATATAGAATACCTTAATTGATATAACGGAAGTGTGTACAGTTTTTCTTTGTAGATCGGACTATGGACGAACGGATCTCACCTTCTTCTTCGATCTTCTATCCGAGAAGGGATCGGAATCATGAGAAAACCGATTGGGTGTCCACAGATCGAATGTTCTCTCCTTGATATGGAACCGTATTTGTGTAGATTCTTATTCGTATCAAATGGGGAGACGACACCCTTTATTTATAGTTAACCAAGTGAATCTGTTGATATATCTTATAGATATATTTCTATAATATCTTTTAGATATCT
>JAOWBR010004137.1:0-16930 GCA_028571145.1 Dionaea muscipula
GATGTGTCTAAGTCTCTTTTCCGTCCTCATCAGGTCATATTTATCTTTAGGTGACTACTTTGCCTCTTATAAGAAGCAGTCTGAGGAATTTAATATCCCGCTGCCAATCACTGCTAATGTGGAGAAGATGCGTGAGCAGCGTGCTTATTATGGCCTTCCTCGGTAGTCTACGTCCCGAACATGATTCTGTCCGATCCCAAATTCTAGCTAGCAAGGAGACATCATTGACTAAGGCCTTTTCAAGGGCCAACAGAGCTATTAGGCCATCTTCTGAGTCTAAACCTTTTAGTGGTGATCGTGTTACACTTGCTAGCTCCGGGGGAAACTGTGGTCATGGCTGAGGTTGAGGGGGAGATCATCCATTTTATACTCATTGTCAGCGTCCCGACCATATCATTGAGACTTGTTATCAGCTTCATGGTTGCCCGTCCTCCACTGCCAGCTCTGCTTCTGATGGCCAAACCATTTGTACTCATTGCAAGGCTCCTAATCATACTCGGGATAGGTGCTTCAAGTTACATGCCAGACCCTCTGCTTCTCGGTCTACTAATGTGATTTCCATGGGATCAGATTCCCTCCATACTCCATCTGATGACTCTTCTCAGACTTATGTTCAGACATCTTTGGTTCCACATGTCCACTCTGCACACTTAGCTGCCTATCTTTCTGCCTCCCCTCGCCAATGGATCATTGATACCGGGGCATCTGGCCATATAATTGGCTCCTTAGATATGATGTATGGTTATTCCCCACTTCCTCTTATCTGGATGTTCGGATTGCAGATGGTACTTATATCACGGTCAAAGGAATAGAGACAATCCCTCTTACCTCTACTCTTACATTATCCTCTGTTCTATATATTCCTACATTCTCTGTCAATCTCCTATGTGTTACTGCTCTGACTCGGACTCACCGCTGTCATGCTCTATTTTCTGGTGATGATTGTACTTTTCAAGATCCTGTGACGAGAACTATTGGTAGGGGTCGACGCTTGTGAGGAGGACTCTACGTGTTAGAGGCTGAGTCACCGTCTGTCGCCTTTCCTAGTATCTCTACTACTGCCCTAGATCTCCACTGTCATTTTGTTCATCCTACGCTCTCCAGTCTGAAGTGACTCTGTCCTGAAGTCCAGTTCTTATCTGACCTTTTTTGTGAGTCTTATCAGTTTATCAAACATCATCGGATATCATATCAGTCTCAAGTAGGGATGGCAAAAAAACTCCGCCCCGCGGGGATTCACCCCGACCCCGCCCCGAACGGGGTCAAAATTCGGGATCAAAACAGGGACGGGGATGGGGATGGGGACGGGGAAAAAAATTCCCCATACGAGGACGGGGATGGGGACGTCCCCCGCGGGTACCCGCCCCGCGGGGACAGCGAGTTAATATATTTAAATCAATAAAAAAATTGATAAAAATTTATTAATTGAGTAAGATATTAAATAATTAATAATTTATTAATTTATTAAAGTATTATTTATTTATTGTATGTATAATATATTAATTAATACATGTGCTATTTTATTTAACAATATATTCTATTTTATTTATTGTATACATTAATGTGCTATTTCATTGAATAATATACTAAGTTCAATATATTCTATTGTTCAACAATGACACATGAAATATATAAAATATTATAAGAACATATCAAAATAGTCTCGAGTGGACCACAAGCCAAGCTCGAGCTTGGAGTATTTGGACTCGCGAGTCCAACGAGCCAAACGAACCCAACGACCCTCACGAACTTTTGCATTTTTATAATTTTATATAATTATAAAGTAATATTTAAGTATCTAAATCTTTATCCAAATATTTTTAAATTAAAAATAAATAAAAATTTAATTTAAACGAGCCTATCGAGCTGAGTTCGAGCTCGAGCCTGGTCTATATGAGCTCGTCGAACTCGAACTCGCTAGAAGTTAAACGATCCGAGCTCGAATATGAATATACTAGACTCGGCTTGTTTCATCTTTGACACGACTCAAACCAAAATCCTGATCCTTATAAACACTAATAAGCATAGACAATACTCTAAAGAGCATTATCGAGATACAAGAACTTAGTATTGTTGGTTGCTAATGTGAATGCACCCTTTAGAACACCCATCTTTCTACTACCAGAACTTATTCTGAACCATCTAATATAAGCTCCTAATGAAATGATGAACCAATAACATCCCCAAGTTGTTAGTGCAGCTATCGGCGCACTAATTCATTTAACTTGAAACAATAAACCCATAAGCTTTCAGCAAAGCAATCATAGGTAGATGTTTTTCAATGTTTGCAATGAAAGTTTGAACATTCGATAGGTCTTACAATCAACTATTCGGCGCAAGGCGTACCGAGGTGCACAGGGGTCATGGAGCCTAAGCACAAGACGCATGCCTAATTGAAACTAGGCGCAAAAAAAATAGAAATTCTAATAATAAATATAAACATTGAATAATAATTAAAAATAAAAAAAAAAGACGTAACTAATTGTCTAAAGTAATTCAAAAATAGTACAATAATAACATAACTTAGCATAAATATAATATAAGTAAATAACAAAACTAAAAAGTGATTTATAAAATCTAAAACAATTAAACCCTTCAACCATCACCCGTCAGGAAGTGAAAAAAGATAATTAACGCTCAATTCAACATCTACACCATCAATCTCAATATCTTGTTCTTCCTTTAAAATGTTGTCCTCATGAGCTGCCTTTACCTCTACATACAAAGCATTAGCTTCCTTAGCTCTCCTTATATTTGCACCTCTAGAACATGATGTTGTAATTATATTACTCCTTGTACGGTAATGATATTTCAATGCTCCATTTGCTCTGGCAACAATTCCCCAAGTCAAAAAATCATCTTTAAACATCAAATCATTCTCATTGTCATCGTCATCGTCATCATCATCAAATCTACATAGTAACAACTCATTGGATTCTTCAATCTTGTCTAAAAGAATTGTATCGACGCTTCAATGCTCTATTATATTTCACGTACACTAAATCAGTGAGAGACGTTCTTGAACCAACCTATTTCTTCTTTTGTTGTGAAGGTGCAATACGAAACAAATACAAAGTAAATACTTCATATTTCTAAATAATATTTTCTTTTAATAAATTGGAACACTTATATGTTCAAAAACACTCCAATTTCTCTCACAACTCATAGCACTACAAGTTAGGAAATGAAGCATTAGCTCCTTGAGCTCCTCGACCTCCCCTCTACCTTTAGGTCTAGAACTTAATGTCTAGATGTACATGTATCTAGAGGCTAGAGGTTGGCTGAAGCGGCAGCCTGGGCTACAGCCTTCTCCTCTTCTTCTCCTCTCTCGCATATCCCTAAAATAAATCGTCTCCACTTCTCTCTTTTTTTAATTACAAAATTATTAACTTTAACCTCAAAAAATTTAGGTAAAAAAAAAAGTTGAAAGCCATTGTGTCTAGGCGCGTCCGGCGCTTGATCGAACGCGTCTTGCCTAGGGGTATGCCAGGCGCACTTGGTGCGCCTTGCACCCGAGGCGCTCCCTTTAAAACACTGCGAATGTCATCCAAATTTTGACTAATGGAGCTTGAATTCAGCATGGCATAAGCATAATGGGCATATTAATCACCCAATTGGCCACATAAATATTGTGAATGATCAAGGATATATTTTTTATTACTTGATTATACTCTAAGAATACATTTGGGCAGACTTCTTTCCCTCTGAAATGTTGGTCACTAAACTTGCAATTTGGCTTTACTCTTGATTTCGAGAAACCTTCATGACAAAGTAGCATGGTCTTCAAAAAAGAAAAAGCTATGTAGTATCTCTATATATGCAAAGTGTATCATAGGTTGTTCGTCTAACTAACCCAATACACACCCCATCTTTTCATCCAAATGCTTATAAGATCCATGGAAATTATATACCGCTACGTTTCAAAAATTCACATAAAAATCACTCATGACATCCTAAATGTAGCCTATCTAATATTGACCAATTCTGCTATTCCAACTATTCAGCATCCTCCAGCATTAGCTTTTGCAAATTTATACACTTAAACAGACCTAATGGTACATGCACATCTGCCATTGTCAATGTCCATACATATACAACCACAAGTACACAATAGACCATCTTACATTACTTGCTGGACACTACTAATTTGTGCATATGCAAGCCAATCAGTTTTAACCACCTCACATGTCCTACTCTGCCTGTTATCAAGATTTTAAAGGACATAATTATCTATCAAATGTAAGATCATAACTTAGACAATATTAGCAGAAATGTCCACTAAAGCCTCTTTCTATGAACTAAAACAAATAATTGCTCGAGCACATTGCTTTGAAAATAAAAAAGAAATTAAATCAAACATCTGAACCAGAATTCACTGCTACGTATTTCTAGTTAGATGCAGACACTCAAAGGAAACTTGCCTACAAATAAGTGCAGCCATGAACCCTCTCAAAGCAACAGTTATAAACTCTTCAAAAGATTTACGTACCAAAAAAAAAACTCTTCAAAAGATTTTAAAGGAAACAGCATACAAGTCAATTACTCCGACATGCGAAGCCACAACTGCGCATTTAAACCAAAAGGAATTCAGCAATCCAACTTTGAATAGATACACTCAATCAAACCCTTACCTGCTGAAGCAGGGCGATCCGCTGATTCGTTGCAGCCATAACCACAGCACAGAATGGAAACCTCGATGCCTTCAGGCTATTACTCATCTTAAATCCCTCACTAGACCTAATACTTCCACCCCAAGAAACGAAATTCTCATTCACAAACGCTGCCACCACCTCACTACACAAAGTCCCCTCACAGAACACCGGTGTATCTGGATGATCGGGCGAGTGCAGGTACACAAACAGCAGCTTATAGGAACGCCTCGACCTCTGCAATGCGTCCATAAACCCTTCTGTAACAAAATTTGGCGTCCCTATCTGCCCACCAAACTCCCTCTCAAACACGTCCACAAACTCTCTCGCCTCTGCCGCGGCACCCGAAACCGGAACCAGCGGGTTTGCCGCAGTAACCGAAGAGTCACCCACACGCGACGATCGGACCCCAAGGACGCCAAGCGAATACGACAAGACTCCCCCAGCGACCCAAAATCCCAGATTGATTGCACCAGAAACCAACCCTAGACTACCGGAAATGATCGAAATTGGCAGGGTAATCAGCTTCCAAGCTAGATTTGGTGCGGCGGCGACTAAAGAAGTCGATTCTGATGGCGGAAGATGAGGGTTCGGGTTCAATTGCGATTGGCCGCTGTTGCCGACATTAGCGTTGGGCGCTATGGTCGTGGTGGTGGTAGTGGTGGGATGGTGAAAAGGTTCGGGTGGAGAAGAGTTGGAGCCGGTGAAGGAAGCGACGGCGAGCTCGAGATCCCAGCCATGGGCGGCGAGGATCTCGGTGCACAAATCGGCGTCGTCGAGACCGGTGATTGCTTGGAAATAGGCTACTTTGTCTCTAGTATCGACCATTATTTTGGTTTCTTCTCTCTGTGTTCCTCCTCAGCCTGCCCTCCCCCTCCTTTCTGCTTTGTGGTTATGGGGTTCAGATTTCTTGTGAAGAATCTTGAGGTCCTTCAATGGACTGGTATATCTCTCTTTAAACTTTACAGTATTTTTTAAAAGACTTCGACACAGTTTGGTTTCTATTTTTTAAAAATAGTTTTTAATTTAAAATTTTTAAAATATAAAAATTAAAAAGAAAAATTTATTTTCTATGTTTTTTATAAAAATTCTCAAAACATATTATAAATTACAAATTATAAATTATAAATAAAATATGTTTTCTGTTTTCTATTTTTATTAAAAACTAAAAACTGAAAACAAAAAACAGATCAACCAAACAGTCTCTTATACTCTTCAAGTATTATCAACTTAATACCTAAATTTTAATACATTACATTAATTTAGATCCTATCATTAACTCCGTCAAAATCGTTAATAACAATAGTCGAAAAAGAAGTCGTTGTGCTCCTCGACGCTCCCGCTGCTGCTCCTCCTCCGCAACTACGCTACTCACCTCGTTCTCCGCGGTCGCTATGGCTTTTTTCCACTCGAGGAAGCTATGGTAGCTGAGGAGGAGGAGGTGGTGAGCAGCACAGTTACAAAGAACGAGGAGGAGTGGCAGCAGGAGCATGGAGGAGCACGATCGCTTCTTCTTCGATTACTGTTGTTATCAGGGGTGTATATTGGGGCGGGTTATCGGGTTGTCGGATCTAGTTGACCCGACCGGGTAATATTTTTAGAACCTATGACCTGGTCCGATTACCCAAAAATCGGATATCAGGTAAGCGGGTCCAAGTCTACCGTGTTACCGGGTCTATCGGGTTCGGATTGACCCAGTAACCCGGTCAAATTTAAAAAGAATTAGTGTTTGTTGTTGTTACAATAAAGAAAATGGCGAGATAGGCACGTAAAATTGTGAAGATGGCAGCGGAGACAAAATCAAAACTCTCTCTCCAAAACTGCAGTCTGTATGCAAAAAAAATTTATTAACAAGTAACTCCCATTGATTGAATTTTTATAAAAAAAAAAAAAAAAATTATTGCACACAAACCGATTGGCGCTAAAAATCGAAGTGTATTAGTTATTAAGGAAAGATAAAATAAGAAGAGGGTATTATGTTTAAAGGGTGGGTCCACATTTATGTGATGTTTATAAACGGGGATTAAAATGTAAAAAAAAAAAAAAAATGGCTTGGTAATATAGAGGAAGATAAGATGAGATCCACTGTAAAAAGTAGAGAGGATCAGTTGATATGGAGGACGTATTAGCTTTCGCAGGCCTCAGGCCTAGCGAAAGCTAATAGACCTCAAATAATGAAATAATATTGTTTACCGAAATTTCCGCCGGATCGGAGAGTGTGTGGGGAAATTAAAGTTTGGGTCTCCCGAGGGGCAAGCCTCTCCCCGTAGAGATGATCGTTGCCGGAAGTGAACGTGAAAGCTTAAATGGAACCGGAGAATTGAAGAAGATGAACTAGTAGTGCTGGAAATCTAACGAGCAAGAATTGGAAAGTAAAAGGAAACGAAATACTGAAAAGAAGTAGATTTGATTCATGATTTGGTTGAACCTTTTACAATAACAAATACAACCCTATTTATAATGTTCTAGAGCGGTTACAGAACAGTTATGAAGAACAAAACGTGGCTGACGTGGCACACCATGATCCTAAACGTGCTCCAACCGCGGCTTCAAGCTTATCCGTTCCTTAACTGCTGCCGAAACCGTCAAGATAGTGCTACAACTGCTGAGATCGTGGAACCACCAGGGCAAGGCTCCTCGGCCCGAGCAGCACACCTCACCCAACGTCAAAGCCAACATCACACTCACGTTCTAAACCCGTCCCTACAAGCCATGAGATCGTCCCGAGTCCACGCTCCAGACACTGGCACTCCTAATGCTGGCGTGCCATGCCAAGCAGTAGTACGCTCCATGCTTTAGCACTGGCACGCATCACCATCAAGCTTGATAGCACCACATCACGTTCCGATGCAGAGCGCTTGGAAGAGCACCAATGAGGCCAGCACTCCAAAGACCCATTCACGGCCACGGTCCCTTGGAACGCCAAATGCTCCAAATCAGACCGTCGGGCTAACGCGGCACGCTTCGACCGTTGCAAGCAATTCAATAGCCAGCACCATCAATGCTAATTATTGACCATTAACTTCCTCGGGCCACGAACTGTTTCGCCATAAAGGCGACGCCTCCACTCCATGAGGGTGTGGAAAATCATCTCGTCAACAGTACCCCCAGTGCGGAGCGTTAATGAGAAGTCATCATTGATGCACCGCACTTCAAATTAAAGGGATGTGTACCGTTATTAGTCACATCAACATTAGTGTCAGAAGCTGAAAAGACAGGAAACGATCCCCACCACACGATTCTGCGCGGGAAAAAGGCAATGACGTCAGTTAGTAACTTGCAACGTGTATAAATACTAAAACCTTTACCCATTTCAGACTTTTCCTTCTCCTCCTTCACTCGACTGAGCACCCAAAAAAGGGATTCAAAAACCCTAAATCACCGAAACTCTCAATTCAATCTTCATCCTCATCTTAGAACTCCAAACCCGCCATTAATGGCCATCTTCGAAGAATACTTGGAGACACTAAAGACACCCTTGATTGATGGCGACGTCATACGTAAGGGGACAGGGGGACAAATGATGCTCGGACCCTCCATTGTCGCCAAGGAAGACGATAACATCCTCCCCAAAAGGTCTTGCGTTCTTTGTGGAGATCCGTCCTCTTAACATCCTTTCCTTATCCTTTCTCCATGGTAAGATCCCTACTACAAGCCAAGTCGTTGAGAAACTGGCCGCACACGGACCCACTACTCACCTCCTGGTACCTCCGCATAAAGAAGGATACCCTGTTTGCAGAGGCAACACACAAAGCTGGGATCTCTACGCTCCTCCAATACTGTATTGTCATACCGGTTTTCGATCTTGATCTCTTCCTCACAGCTTTACCATTCTGGTCTACAACGACCAATGCCCTTCTTTTCCCTCCCGGGCCGATGACAATAACCCTAAGGGACATGGGCGCTCTCACCGGCCTCCTCCCTTTAGGCGTTGCCATCGCTACTGATACCATTTTCAGTGGGCCCGCACAGCTCGCCTGGAACTCTCACTTGAACGCCTACGGGACCCTTCTTCAGGCTTATCAGAACGTGCCGACCATCGACGAAGAAGAACGCGTCGCGTTCATTCATTATTTTCTGTGCAAGCAGCTGATCGCCTCGGGGAGCGGAAAACTAGCATCAAGATACCTCTGTCTGTCCCACGACATCACCTTCGGTAAGAAATTCGACCTGGCCTCATTCCTTCTTTCGGCCATATACCGGGGAATGTCACAACTGTGTGAACAAGCGCGCTAGGGAAGCTCTCTAACTGCCAACGGGCCGTTCTAGATCGTCCATCTATGGCTCAGGGCATACTTCCCCACACTTGGCGAGTTAAGCTCGGCCCGACATTGAATGCTCAGGGCTAAGGTTGAGAGAACTTGCCCCGGTGCAGTGTGGCAAGCTTGAGGTTTGGAACACCCTATCTTCTCCCATCAGTACATCATTCTTCCCTTTTCCCGCATCAGAGAACTCGCCAATGCTCTACGACCCTCGGATAGAGCCCAGAGCGTGGAAGCGCTTCCTATCCAGCTACGAGATCCCCTTTGACATCATCCTAGGGTCCAATGGCAAGGCCGGCGCGGAGGCATATCAACCCAACTACGCAGCGCGACAACTGGGATTTTTTCAAACCCGGCCCATCCCTCTTTTCTTCGCCCAAAGCTATGAGGGTAGGCACATAATGTCTAAAGATGAGACGACCACGTTACAATGGAAAAGGAGGAAGCTCCTAGACCATTGCACCGTGCCACTCGCGAAACTGCCAGCCAGCACCGGCACAGATTTGTTCTTCAATGACTATTGGCAAGAGGAAGCGGACCGACTCTTTAGCCGCAACAAGACAGATGTCATGGTGTCATGCTTGGCTGGAGAAAAGAAGGACAAGAAACGCAGTCGAGGCGCCGCAGCAGAAAAGAGAAGAAAACGAAGATAAAAGAAACCGTACCAAAGGTAAAACGTTCAACGCCCTTCTCCCCTTTTTAGTACTATATCATCGTGCTAATATACCCTTCCACAGAAGAAAAGGCCAACAAAGAAGCCTAAAGTCTCATAGACCCCGACACCATCAGCCTCGGACTCAAACTCAGAAAAGACGCAGGAAGAAAAGGTAACTTTGGTGTTTAAACACAGAACGGAAAATTAAGACGCTCAACGCTCTAGATAAAGCACGAATCTAACTTCTAACTTAACCTCTTTCGTTCCATCGTAGGCTTTGGCAGTTGCACCAATAAGGGTGGCGCGTCCACGAGGCGCTGAAACTAAGACGTTAACAGTCATATGGCCCCGCCCTCAAAACACCCCTTCAAACTCTTCTTCCAATGACTCCACACCACTCGCACCCCGGACGGTCCAAGCCGCGAACCCAATCAACATACCGGATGAGGAGGACGTGCAAAGCACGGGGACGTAGCACGACCAATAGAACGAACCAACAACATCCTCTACCGCCCAAGTTGTACCAACTGGCGAGAAAAGCGCTCAAAGGACAATAGAAACAAAGACAACCTTCGGGACGGTTGTTAGACCGACCCCCTAGGAATCCCCTCCAAGGCTTAGCATTACAACAGACGCACCAATGGCTCCCTCTCAAATCACCGCCCCGGGAATCATGCCAAAAATAGAGTTATCTACTTCTCTTCTTCGCTCCAGCATCAACACAACTGCTATCATCGACCAATCAGAGGAGGTTCAACCAATTCCTCAAACTGAAGCACCGTCGGGCAACGTAAGTACCGTTGCCCTTAACGTATTAATGCTTCTAGTACGCACTCTTATAGAATGTCTACTGACGCGCAGATATCCTCACCCTTGTTGGAGCGTGTACAAAAGATTTTGAAACGGATGCCAACCCTGGAAATCGCTCACCCTCCTTCAATGAGCTCCACTCAACCTACGCAACCAGAAACTTCACACGCCACCCCAGAGAATCTCAAAGAAGTAGGGGCCCAAATGAAGTGTTTCTTATCGCTCACTCGTACCGAGACCCTCTCATCCAATGGGGAAGAGATGCTAGCAGCTCTAACCACTCAAGTTGATGAACTTGTCTGTGCGCCAAACGTTCCATTTGCAGCACGAAACATGGCCCAACAAATCGCGTAAGGAACGCGCTTCATGTTATCCCAAGTTCGGCTCCTGAACTCTCAAAGGCAAACCAATATGAACATCTTTTCAGAACAGAAAAGATTATAGTGCGTGGTAGAGAAAGAGCAGAACGAAATAGAGATTGTCGTTAACGAAGTAATCAACGAACACTCTCTCATCTCCAATTTAGAAAAACAAATTAGGGACCTCGAACAATAATTATCTGAGCGAAAAGCGAGGGTGGCAGCGAAGGAGAAAGAACTGAAAAAATGCATCGAAGCGATGGAGCGCACGGTATTAGTGCTAGAAGAAAACCTCCAAGTTGACGCCCTCGCTAAAGAGCAAGAACTGGCGAAAGCTGATAAAGAGTTGGAGGCCGAGCAGAGGCGTTTATTAGCGTAAGCCACCGAGTTTATGAACACTTACTGTCAATGAGTCTGTAATATTAATACTTGGAGCGTAACTCGCTCACCCGCTACTTACTTTTTACATTCACTGCTTTAATTTCCAACTTTTATTTTCATTTAATTATCAAACGCCCCACGTTCAACACTAATACTAGGACGCCCTCGTCCTATTCAACACGTAAGCTTAACTCACTTAGGTATCCCATACCGAATGAACAAACTTTTTCAAATACTTGCCATTAATGGCACGCAAATGAAGTTCCCTGTCCAGATCTCGTAAGTGGTATGCCCCATGAGCAAGCACGACCTCCACGACATACGGGCCTTCCCAATTAGGGAACCACTTCCCATAAACGGGATCTCGAACATCCATAGGAAACCTCACCTCCCACACAAGGTCTCCTTATGCGAAGGATTTAGACACTACTTTCTTGTTATATTATCGCGCCATTCGTGCCTTCTGGACTTCGATTCGGTCTAAAACAACTATTCGTAATTCATCAAGAGCGAATACGTCCTGCACCATAGACTCCGCATAATCCCTAGGAGTCACTTTATCCAGAAACTTCACCCTTGCAGACTCCATGTTCACCTCAACAGGTAACACAATCTTCAAACCATACACCAATTGGTACGGAGTAACACCCGTTGTCGTTCTAGGACTACTACGAATGGCCCAGAGAGCCTCTTGCAGCAAATCATACCACGCTTTGGGATTATTATCAATCTTCTTGAGAATGACGCCCTTAAGGATCTTATTAGACGATTCGGCCTGTCCATTAGCTTGGGCGTAATAAGGAGAATAATGCACAAGCTTCACCTTAAATTTATTTAACAAGGCCTTTGCCTTTTCCCCGTCAAGGGACGTTCCATGATCCACCATAATGGTTTGGGGAATCCCAAACTTATAAATTATGTTGGCGGTTATAAATTCTACCACTTACTCTTGAGTGATATCCTTTAACGCAATGACCTTCACCCACTTAGTGAAGAAATCAGTGGCCACTATAATGAAAGCATGACCCTTAGAGGAAGGGGGATAGATCTTGCCAATTATATCGATAGCCCAGCCACGAAACGGCCAAGGCTTCATAATCGCGCTCATCTCTTGGGTCGGAGCACGTTGGATCGGCCCATGGCGCTGGCATGCCTCACATCCCTTTGCATATTGCACACAATCCTCACCCATAGTGGGCCAATAATATCCACTTCATAAGATCAACCACCTCATGGATACCCCAGCTTGATGCGTGCCACAGATCCTCTCATGTACTTTGGCCATAACAGTCCTGGCCTCCTTGCTATATACGCACCGCAGAAGGATCCTATCGGGACCTTTCTTATATAGTTGACCGTCGATCATGATAAAATTTAAAGCACGTAGCCTTTTCTTAAAGTCCCGCTCCTGATTCGGATCAGAGAGCGTCACAATGATCTCTACGTGCCAGTCAGAGCTACTAGTTACATCGCAAGCCAATACTTAGCCCGTAGAGAAGCGCTCCAGAGCAGGGCGCAGCTCCCCATGACGCGTTACAGTTAGGTTCCGGAGTATTAAAGCTTCTTTGAACCTAGAAGCTACTTGAGCTAGGTCATTGGCTATCATATTTTCTAAACGTGGAACATATTTAACATTAATTTCATCAAATTCCAACAAGAGCATTTGCACAATGCCTTGCAAGGCTATCAACGCCTCGTTCTGACACTGGAATTCCCCAGTGGTTTGACAAATTACCAACTGGGAATCGCCCTTAATATTAATGGAATGGACTTTCATATCTCGAAGCAATTCCAATCCTATAATCAGGGCCTCGTATTCGGCCAGATTGTTGGTAAACCAACCCTCGAGCGAGAAATAGAAATGGAACGCACCCTCCAAGGGAAAGAGCAACACGATTCCAACCCCAACACGTTGGGATGTTCTAGACCCATCAAAGTACAAAACCCAGGGTTTTATACTGATCGTGCATCTCTCCATTTCTACCTCGGGGCCTATGTCCACACAAGGATGGTCGGCCAAAAAGTCAGGGAGGACTTGGCCCTTCACTGTTGTTTAAGGAAGAAAGTGCAAATCAAATTCATGCAGAGCCAATGCCCAAAAACCTACTCTATGATGAGTAATAAGACACGAGTATAAAAACTTTATTATATTAACCTTCGAAACAAGATACACTGCTTCGGGCCTTACATAGGCTCTAAGTTTAGTACATGCGAAGAAAAGAGCGAGGCATAGTTTCTCTAAAGGTAGATATTTACATTTTGGCGGCATAAGCCTCCTACTAAGATAATAAACAGCTTCAATAGAACGTTCTTCCGTGGCAATATAGAGCTTGAACGGCCTTCCCTTCACAGGTGGAGCCATCACTGACGGTCTTGTTAAGTACGCTTTTAGAGCGTCGAAAGCGTTCTGGTGCTCCTGGGTCCAGACAAACTCGTCCTGATCCTTGAGCTTTAAGAGAGAAGAGAACGTTCTCGCTCGTCCTGCACAATTAGAGATGAAACATCTTAGAAAGTTAATTTGTCCTAAAAAACGTTGCAACTCCTTTTTAGTTTTCGGTGGTTCGGTTCGTATTACGACCTGAACCTTATTCGATTCCCCTTTGGTGCACTAAGAAGCCCAGGAAATTCCCTGCGCTCACACCAAAGGCACATTTCAATGGGTTAAACTTTAACCCATAAACTCTCATATGCTCAAACAAGCGTCGGAGCTGGATGAAATGATCGTCCGCAGAAACAGCCTTAGCCACTAAGCACCAGCGTTCTTAAGGCTGAAGGGCATCACTACCCATTCATAACAACCTAGTGCTCCAGGACAGTGGAAAGCCGTCTTTGAAATGTCATCTTTAGCAATGTAATTAAATCTGGTTATATCTAGAATATCCATCCATGAATGAATATAGGGCCTAGCCTGCAGTAGAATCAACTAAGGAATCTACAATGGGCATGGGATACTCATCCTTGGGCGTAGCCAAGTTTAAGTTACGAAAGTCAATACAAACCCTAAGCTTTTCATTCTTTTTCATTACTAGGACGATGTTAGACAACCACTCACAATATCTGGTTGTTCTAATAAATTTAGCCTTAAGGAGGCGTTCTATTTCTTTCTTTATTAGGGGAACCACGTTTGGCGCGAAGCACCTTAGGGCTTGCTTGACAGGGCGAGACCCTGGTTTAGTGGGGAGGTGGTGTTCTACTAAGTCCTGACCCAATCTAGGCATTTCTTCGTATTCCCAAGCAAAACAGTCCCGAAACTCACTAAGCAAAGAAACAAGAGGAGAGCGTACCTCAGGTGTCAAAAGTTGGCTGACATAGGTAGGGCAATGACGCCCTTCCCCAATAACCAAGTCGACTTCCATCAAAGGATCGCGCACTTCCATGAACCAATAGCGATTGGAATCCTGGACTTCGGGCAACGTCCCTGATATATGGGTATTCACCCCTGCTTTCGTGAATAAGGAGATCGGCCAGGTCGACCGGACTTTTTTCAGCATTGATGACCGGCTCGGGGACCCAGCTCGGGTGGCCGGCTCAGGAGACCAGCTCAGGACCCTGTGGAGGGTTGCTCATTCTGGGATCCCCCCTCGAGGAATCTGCTCGGGGTACTCTCTGAGCCAACTCAGTGAATCACTCGCGACTCATACCTCACTCTGCCGCTTACGCTTCATCCAACTTGCCCAGGAAGTCAATGGTCTCCTCAGACCACGTCATTCTCCACCTTGATCACCTGCTCGGGGTGACCGGCTCGGGACATCGGCTCGGGTGACTGCCTCGGGGTGACCGGCTCGGTGGCCTCTCCGGGTGTCCGTACGACCAGTGGCATTCCGGTAATTTCGTCATCTCCAACCCCTATAAATACGGGGGCCCTCCAAGGTTCAAGGTATGTTCACTTGTTCCCTCATTTTCCTTTGGAGTTCTACCTTCCCCCTTAGCAAGCTCGGAGTCATCCTCGGTGGTCTTGCCCGGGACACCTACCCGGGATACCTGCTCGGGACTCCTTCCCGGATCGCCTCTTCCCACCTCGGGAGACCGGCTCGGGTGACCGGCTCGGGAGATCGGCTCGGGTGCCCTGCCCGGGATTCTTGCTAAGGGTTTCACCTTTCCTTCTTAACCTGCTGACTTAAGCATCGGAGCGGTTTTCGCGAGCTAACACCTCGGGGTACCCTCTGGTGAGTTTGTTCGTCTCTTTCAGGCCATCGAAGTCATCAAGCACACTCCTCCCCCGAGTCGACCGGATTTCTTTCCTTTCCAGCCGGACTTTCCTGACCCGATTCAACTCGGAACTTTGGTGATTACTCTTAGAGATTTTTCCAGGAGTATCACCCTACATGGGTCACATGGCTCAAAACATGTCCAATTAAATGGACTAAAATCCAATCAAGGCTAAATGGGCTCTCATGGGTTTAAACTCATAGTCAAACACAACCAAACTCAATCCCCCAACCAACGGTTCTCAAGAAAAAAAATTTGAACTGGATTTTTAAAATACGGATCGTGACAGGCAGGTGCCAGGCAAGCTCCGGGCAAGGAAGACCGGACAGGCTTGGTTGGCCACGGTGGTGAGAGAAGTCAAGATGTGGAAATGAAACGGTGAAGACCTATTTATAGGCAAGGGAGATCGGGTCGGGCCGATGGTCGGGCCGGGGCCGGGCAGGCCTGTTTTCATTAGGAACTTCAGAACGTCCGTCTAAGCTCATTTTAGCTCTGATTGACGAACGGTCAGCGGCTGCACGCTCGTGATGAGATGGGGAATCTTCCGGGATGGGTTCGGTCGAGATTTATTGGGTTTGACCGGGTTTAACCGTGGGCTCGGTTCAAGTCGGGTCAGGCCGGACGGTCCAATCTCGGATCCTTTGGCCACGTGTCCCTAGGGGAAAATCCCCCTCTATCAACACCCTTAAAAATACATTTGAAATACATCCACTGTTTCGGATATCATCGTTCAAAATCGCAGAAATGGTGGTTGTCATAACGAGTGTGATAACTTATGTTAAGATAACCTCCTATATATACATACGAAGGGAGTGTTTGATTGTAGGATTGAAAAATGTGGGATATGAAGTAATGAGTGATATATGGAAGGATTGTAATAATAGGGGATATGGAGTAATAGATTGTTTTCTAATGTGCTTGTTTTATAGATATAATTCGTCGGATAATTTTCTAGTTGAAAAAAAATTGCGCTGCGAAAATTTCAACAGAAAAATTCGTCCGAAAAATTTTGTGAGGAAAATTCTTGATGGAAAAAGTTTCGCCAGGAAGATGTTCGTCGGAAAAATTTTCGTCGGAAAAAGTTCAACAGAAAAATTTCGCTGGGAAAAATTCGCCGAGAAAAAGTTATTTGGGAAAAAGTTACGGGAAAAATTTCGTCGGAAAAATTTCTTGGAAAAAATTTCGTCGGAAAATTTTCTTAGGAAAATTTTTTTTTGAAACAGTTCGCGTGAAAATTTTCACTGGGAAAATATTTGATGGAAAAAATTCAACGAAAAAAGTTCTTAGAAAAAAGTCTGCCGGAAAACTTATCCGACATATTCTGTATTGGCAGTATAAGCAATACCACCTTCCCCCATATTTACTCCATATCCCTCATTTTCACAGTATTCTAATCCGAAGGGGTACTAAATATCCTGTTATCACCACTTTCCGGACAAGGTGACGTGGACAACTCCCGAGAGCCACGGGGGTATCGCCTTACAATCTGGAGCTCCTGCACCACCAGGGTATAGCAGGTAAGACTTCACGATCCAAGTGTAACAGGTAGCACAGTACTTTACGAACTAGGTGTAGCATGTAATACTTCGCGATCTGGAACCTTCT
>JAOWBR010004248.1:0-16930 GCA_028571145.1 Dionaea muscipula
AACCTCACACGCGCCTCACACCACCACCGACCGCCTGCCCCGCCACCAATGACCACCACTACCACCTACTACCACCCTCACACACCTCCACAGTAGCCTTAAGCCACCAAAACCGCTGCCAACCACCGCCAAAACCACTAGAGTCGAAAAAAAACAAAAGCTAACCAAAAAATCGAAACCCTAACCACAAATTGAATCAAAATCACGAATCACGGCATGTAATCAATAAATTGGAACTTACTTAGCTCGAATCAATCTCCAATGGATCGCTCTTCTTCCCTAAAATCGGTCGCTCTTCTTTGCCGCAATTTCCTCGTCGATCGGGCTTTATTTTTTTTTTTTTGAGACAAATGAGTGGCACGACTGTATACGGTCATGCCATTTTTTTTTCCTCAAAGACGAGAAACGGCAGTATACAGCCGTTTCTATATAATATACACGACCGTATACTGTCGTGAGGGGTAAAATTGGTATAAAAAAATAATGGCGTGCACACCCCAACGCGGGGTATGTGCGAAGAAATCAGGTTTTTTTTATGGGTGTGATTTGATTTGATTTTATTTTATTTTTCTTAACCATAGATATTTAACATTTTTTAAAATAATGAACCTATCGTTTTTAAAATTATAAACTGAAGATACATATCGTTTTTCATAAAAATAAGACAAAGAAAAAAAAAATTTCCACTTATTAAAGGGGTGTGAGCAAAAAATTTCTTAGGAGTATAATAATTAGCATAATTACTCATCTCTTTCTCCATCCACTCCCCTTCCTCATCCTCACAACTCCCCTCCCACTTCTCCTTTTCTATTCACCTCCCTCCTGTGTTTTTTTTCGTACTTTTCTTCATGATAGGTAGAAATGTTACAAAGAAATTTGGTTTTCTTATTTATATCGGTGGTCCATCGATAAACCCAATGTTCGGACCAATTTTTTTTTTTTATGAACCGGTAATATATTATAGGTTTTAGTTATAAAAAATTAAAATATATTCCCATTTTTTATATAAAAAAGAAAAAAAAAAATCCGCGCACGGAGTTGCGTGCGAAGTAGCCCAAATCCTCCATTCGAAACGACGCCGTTGAACAAGTGGACAACAACCACACGGCGTCGCAGCTCGCACCAGTGGAATTCGGAGGTGGAAGGCGGAGTGGGTGGGTTTCTGTGGAGTCTGAGCAGAGATGGCGATAACGCTGAAGAATGGCTTCAAGATGCCGATAGTTGGACTAGGCGTATGGCGGATGGACAAGAAAGATGTCAGGGACCTCATCATCAACGCCATCTCCATCGGCTATCGCCATTTCGACTGCGCTGGTAGTATGCTATTCGGTTTACCCAACTGAGATCTATCTAATCTTGCTTTCATTCCATCTAGGGTTATGCTTTCTCTCTCCCTCTCTCGTCCCTTTTCTTGATGATGATGATGTGCAGCTGATTACCAGAATGAAGCGGAGGTTGGGGAGGCTCTTGCTGAAGCATTTGACACTGGTCTCGTGAAGAGGGAGGATTTGTTCATCACCACCAAGGCTAGCATCATCATCATCATCCTCATCTTTTTATTATTATTATTTGCAGTTGCAGATAAATAACTGAGCAACTTTCATGTTTCACTTGGAAATTGTTTATAATGTGCATCGCCCCCCACTTCATTTTTACATAAATTGCATTTGCAGCTATGGAACTCAGATCACGGCCATGTCCTTGAAGCATGTCAAGACAGCTTAAAGAAACTACGCCTCCAATATCTTGATCTCTACCTGGTTCACTTCCCTGTCGCCACAAGGCACACCGGTGAGGGCAATTGTTTCTCTTCCTCTTGTACCTCTCTTGCTTTCATTATTATGGTCACCTTGGAGACTGAAATTGAATTTAGGCCTAATGGGTTCTATTCTATCTCTGAGTTGGATCATTTCGCGAGTAATTAGGATATTGTTCAAGCAATTGGAGTGTGATTAGGATATTGTTTACAAGGCATATGTGTTGTAGTTGCTCAATGATTGTGATGCAGTAAGGAGCTAGTATACAATACATGATTGATAGGGTACCATGGGCAAATTGAAATTGGTGCATTTGTTAAGTACACGTATGTATGTGTTGATACAAGTTGGATATTATTGTTTTGCATCCTCACAGGAGTCGGTACTACCGGTAGTGCATTGGATGAGCATGGCGTATTGGATATTGACACGACTATATCCTTGGAAACTACCTGGCATGCTATGGAAGACCTGGTTTCCAAGGGATTGGTTCGCAGTATCGGTATCAGGTATAATAGATAGATCGAGGAGATTATATGAATACAAGTTATGACAGTCATTGATAACCATTGAATTTAGATGGATGGATGGTTGAGATTGAATGTTGGAAAAAATGGGGTTTAGGGAATGGTGGACCTAATATGGGTGTCTCTGTGTGGTAGTAGCTGAATAGTGAGGCAGATGAATAGTGTAATGTTGAAATTTGTATATTTACTTGTGTTCATATAACATCCCCGATATATATATATATATATATATATATATATATCTGTTTGTGTTTTTCTCATTCATTACCCCAACTTAGAATACATACCAATTATGTCGAAATGATCTAACTACACTGACGGAGATCTCATGTTTGTGCAGCAACTATGACATCTATTTGACAAGAGACTGCTTAGCGTATTCCAAGATCAAGCCAGTCGTGAACCAAATCGAGACGCATCCATACTTTCAACGTGATTCTCTTGTCAAATTCTGTCAAAAGCATGGTATATCAGTTACTGCTCATACTCCTCTTGGGGGAGCCGTGGCGAACAATGAGTGGTTTGGTACTGTATCCTGCTTGGATGATCCACTTCTGAAAGTAAGCTGAACTGCTGCATCCTCTGTAAGATCTTATAATGAAACACAGTGTTTATGCAGGATTCATTTCATTTGTTGGTTACGAAATACGAATACGTTATTATTCTTCTCCTGTGACAAAGAAGTTGGTTATGACCAATTAAGCATTGTTTCCTTGCTTGTTGGATGATGCCGCAGGGTCTGGCGGAGAAATATAAGAGGACAGTGGCCCAGGTGGTTCTTCGCTGGGGTTTGCAGCGGAGCACGGTGGTTATACCAAAGACATCCAAGTTTGACAGATTAAAAGAGAATTTCCAAGTCTTTGACTTCGAGCTCAGCAAGGAAGACATGGACTTGATCAAGAGCGTCGACCGTAAATATAGGACTAATAACCCCCATGGGTTCTGGGGAATAGATCTGTATGCATAAGCACTTACTTTACCAAGCTCGATTCAGATCGAGTATCATTCTGGTGTGTGCTGATAAGATTTGGGCTAACCCTTCCGGGGATTCTTCTGTGTTGGGTTTAATATCTCTCTGGTCCTTGTTTTGATAGTTGATATTATTTCGTGTTTCATGGACTGATATATCTCTTGAGATTACAGGTTAAGAAGTAGCTTTAATTTTTCCCAAAATTAAATGCTTGACTCAGATGCCTCATGTGTTTGGAACTTATGTTCCAAAAATGACAGCTTGTGTTCTTCTTAGATTGTCACATTTACTTTAGTTTCGAATTTAAAGTTTTTGTCCATGTTCATTACACTTTGTACAAGTCATGCGATTAATGCTTGATTAGTAGATTTGTTTATTTATCCCTTGTACATTGAGAGGCTTAGAGTCGCGGTAATAGCATGGGTTGACTTCTTTTGATGGTCCTTGGTCAAACACTTTCGGATCTTATATATCAGAAGCACTGTCAAGGAGATAAAATTATTTCACTGTTGCATAAATCGATTGTGTTAAAACTGTTTTGAAACATTCTGGTGATTTGTAATCGATTAGATAAGTGTTTAAGTTTCTATTGAAATTCAAATATATCAAATTCACTCCTCTCCTCCCCTCTTAGTCTATTTTGGACTAACATTCTACAATCAACTTGCGACCAATAGCCACCTCCTGCATCCAAACGAAGAGAGACTGCTTGAATTGAAAACCCCGCATGATCACAACATGGTCTTGCTTTTGAAGGCCAAGAAGATTAAAATTGGAACTATTTATCAGCACCACAACAGGAAGATCTCAAATGCAGCAAAGCTATGAGCACCACCATGGCCCAAAAAATGCTTCTCTCTAAACTTCAACACAAAAAAAGGAAAGAAAAAGGAGAGGTTCGATGTTTATGCAACCTTGCCAACAAAATCGGTCATCTTATGGTCAGTGGTTTCCCTTTGCTTCAGCTTTCTGATGAGATTTTGCCTTCATCTGACAAAACAAGGAAAAGTCCTAGTCAGCATACAGTAAATTCTCACTTTCAAACATGTTCAAGGTAAGGTGGTTTAACCAGATAAGCAAATTGCATAAAGTGTATTGTACTTCCATCTGTATTAGCTCGATTGATGAGATGAACTATTTCTAGTTTCACATATGAAGAGTATATATATATATAGTTCGCACAAGTTCTAAGGAATTGCAGCATTGATCATATGCAATTGCAGCATCTCAAGATCAATTCTAATCACTTCATCTCAAATATTTTTCGGTCACCCTCTACCCTTTTGTCCCTTCCTACTTTTCTACGACAATCATCTTCCCTCACCTAACAAACACGTCCGTTGGTCTTCATCACAGATGGTCCGCCCAACGCGGACGTATTTCCCTCATCTTATCAACTACTGGTGTCACCCCTATTCAATTACGGATCTCTTCATTCTTTGTCCTTTCTCTTCAAGTAATACCTTACATCCACCTCAACATACGTATTTCTGTCACCGTCACCTTCTAGAAGTGACTTTTCTTGATCGGTCAACACTCAATCTCATATAACAAGAAGAGTCTAATTGCAATCCGATAAAATTTTTCTTTCAACTTTAAAGGTACACTTCTGTCACACAGAATACCTGATGCGGCCCTCCACTTCTGCCACCCCACATTAATTATGTCTATTACCTCCTCATCAATCTCTTCATCATTCTGGATAAGAGACCCCAAGTACTTAAACGTATTCGTCCTACGAACATCCCGTCCATCCATCCAACACCACTTCTGAGATCTTGCGCTCTTCACCGTTAAAAATGCACTTCATATACTCTGTCTTACTCTTATTAATATGGAGTCCTTTACCTTCCAAGGCTACCATCCACTTCCTCAACTTATGTTCGACACCTTTTCTAATCTTATCCATCAAAACAATATCGTCTGCGAAAAGCATACACCAAGACACCTCCGCACACACGCCTTTCACGAGCTTATCTACAACCGACACAAAAAAGTAAGGGCTCAAAGCTGACCCCTGATACACACCAATAGTGATCGAAAAATTATGCGTGAGCCCTCCTGTTGTTCTGACACAAGTCATCTCCCCATCATACATATCCTTAATGATATCAATATAGCTCTTACTCACTTCGTTCCTCTATAGCACCCACCACATAATTTTCCTTAGCACTCTATCATATATCTTCTCAAGATCAATAAAAATCAAATGTAGATCAGTCTTCTCTCTCCCTGAACTTTTCGACCATACCACGCATCAGGTGAATGACTTTCATGGTGGAGCGCTCTGGCATAAATCCAAATTGGTTTCCTGTTATTCTAGTTGTCCTTCTCAACTTCTGTTCAATCATCTTTTCCCACAACTTCATAATGTAACTTATAAATTTAATTCCTCGATGATTGATGAATTCTTACACATCCCCCTTCTTTTTATAGAAAGGCACAATCATAATTCTACACCAAACATCTAACATCTTCTTTGTTAGAATCCTATTAAAAAACCCACAACCACACCACTCATAAGTTTATATCCTTTCTACAGCACCTATTCAAAAATAATAAAAGTCATGTACACTCACTTCAAGCATAAGAACCAGATTGGTTACAATATCATGATGTTAAAACAACATTTCACTCCAAATATGGGAAGCTTAAAAGCAATAGAAACATTAGCGAGTTTCAGAGAAAAGTGTGTCTGTTCACTGCTGTACATATAACTAATTTAGAGGCGTATCCCACCCACATCCCCATTCCCCATCCCCATAGCAAAGAAAAGGAAAAGAACAGGGAAAAGGGAGGCCCAGGAAAATGTTTAAAAAAGGGGACCAGCCTACTCAAACTCATATAGCAAATAATTCAGAAAATAAGCTTCATATACTCAAAACTAGGCAACCCTCGGCACCTCTTACAACTTTGTGATAGACCATCTACGGATGAAACAACATGATGTTATAACCAACAGTATTAGACAACACAGCATAGTTCATGTAGCAGATGCAATGAACGACCATATATGACTTGAAACACAAATGGGTAGTGCTAGGGCACAGACGCACAGTTGAGTAACGATGCTTTAATGGGACTTCTTCCACAGGAATCATAGACATTTTATCTTTTTGACTATATTGAGTGCTTTCTAATTATCCTAAACCAATTGTAAGCCGATTTTGAAGTTAATAAATCTTGAGTTACATTTTCAGTAAAGACTTTCGTTTGACAAATCTTGAGTTACATTTTCAGTAAATCTATCACATCTATGCAGAATAGTGATAAGTAATATATGCATATTACATACCACTTAAATAGGTTTATCACATGAGTAAAGAAAAGAACACCTCTCGTCTTAACATTGTTATCTTGTTTGAGAAATTGAAAACCAGAAATTAGAAAGTCACAAAAAAAATATCACATCCCCCATTACCAGCCAACCATGACATAAATATGAGTTGACTCGATGATTCGAATGCCAGATTGCACTCAAATCATAACCAACATTCAGAAAAACAGAAGCCACCCTAGACAAACAAAATTAAGGAACTTTAAAGTTGAAACCAATAGGAAATGATAGTGTAACACATTATGGGAGAAAAAAAAAAAGAGACCCCAAATCATTAAACTTCAGACATCCTATATAAAATGTCAAATAAATGCACAAGAATTCTCTGCTTGAGTTCAATTAGCTGCTAGAAGAAGGATCTAATTCTCATCCAATCCTCAGCCTACAAATTAAATCAGTCTGTGTATAGAATCATCAAAAGGGCGTTCTCCCAATACGCACCCGCTTCCAGCCCTATAGCTTGTGTTTCCGATCACAAAAGCACACTGATTAAAGAGAATGTGGCAAAGAGATTTGGTATTGTATTCACATGCACACGGGAGAGAGAGAGACGAACAAGGAGAAAACCTTGAGATACTTGAGCTTCATGTTGCCATAGACGAGCCCGAATGCGAAAGCCGAAGCACGAGCAACCTACGAATCCATATAGAAATCAATCAAAAACATCCATAATCACTACAAAATCGAAATCAATCTATGAACTCATGTAAATGGATACAAGCGAATCTGAATATGAAAGGCGAAGTTTCAAACAGCGAGAGAAATTTACCAAAGCGAGTTGGCTAACTCCTGAATAGGGACCTGGAGGCGGCGCCATTTTCAGTTGGGCAACTATCTCGACAAGGCGAGAGAGATATTTGCCGGTAGAAAATTAGAAAAGTAAAAACCCTTGGCAGGAGTCAGGAGAAGCGGTTTTTTGGAACGCAAGAGCCGGATGAAAACTATAAAAATAAATAAATCAATTTCTACTATTTTATGCGAATAATTTGATTTGATGATATGTATAACATAAATGGAAAAAAAAATAGATTAAAAAAATTGTTTTTTCATTTTTCTGTAAAAATTAATGTAAAATTTATCATTATAAATAAATTTGGATATGTTGACAAAACATAGGAATAAATATGTAAAATAGTAGTATTTAAGGAGTAAATAAGCGAAATAACAGTGTTTAATTAACAAGTAAATGAGTGAAGCGGCTTAGTGAAGAAGGAAATGCCCCTAGAAAATAGAAAAGAGACGCTTAAAAGAGTATAGTAAAAATAGGTGAAATAGGCTATATGATGTAAGTGTAACTTCTTGTTGGTACTTGGTACATGAAGCCTACGATCTAGTTGGTTGACGTCTAAGGGATAGTTTTCAACGTATGATCAATGCGACATGAAGGTTAGGGAAGCCAAGTGGAGCAGTTAAAGATAATTGCACACACAATAAACACACAATCGACACATGCACTAACATTTGGGCAATTGACACGATATGATCATTGAGCGGTTGAAGGGCACGTATAGAGCGGTTGCAAGCCAAAATCAAATTGAGAGACAATATAAATAACCACAGAGGTGCGGAGGTGTAAGAATCAACAGCCTCAACAACATACATCATATGTGAAATTTTATTAATAACTTATTTAGTAAATCATGTGGTAAAGTGTCGTACGACTTTATAGCCTTTATTAGACTGTCTATATATCAATTGAATTACAAATATACTGTCAAATATCATAAAACAAGCACATCAATATCCAATATCAAAACAAATATCATATTACCTCAAGTTTGAAGATATGAAATAGTACTTAAAACAAATAGAGAACCAAAAAATCAAAAAAAAAAAAAATCAATAATTAAATCGAATCTCAGATGATATAGGTTTAATCGGACGTGAGCTCAGACCGACGAGCCCTATAACACCGTGATAGAGTACATTACTAGAAAATCGTTCCTCAATCTCTCACTCAAGAATACGAGAAACTAGTTTATCAAACAAATACAAAAACCTAATTAAATATCATTCGGATCTAAACCGTATAACAGACAAAGAGAACACAACCTTCTCATGCAAAATCCAAGAGAGACTAGATGTAATCATCGTCTAGGAGTTTACCTTAATACCAAACAAAACTCTCAAAAAACCAGAGGAGAGAAAACGAGCATCTGTCCACATACAAATTTCTCAAACAATGTAAGTGGACTCTTAACACGCGAAAATTCTAAATCAATCAAAAAACACCCCACCCCAAATCCTGCCCTTCTCACATACTCCCCCTCGGTGCTTGGCTGACTATGTGGGGAAAACGCGTGAATTCCTTAGAAAGATCGTTTTGGACCGAGTTCAAATCGACCGTCCTTAGACCATCCAAGATTTGGGTGTCAACACTAACATGATTTGTGAATTATCGTTTCTAATCATAGGTATGATTCTTCTTAAGCACATGTATGACTTTGCCCCCATGATTTTAGGTGTGGCTTTCCCATGAGACCAGGGATACGAATAACGATGAAAATCTGATGGTGAAATCATGACTATATATGTAAGAAAAATAGGTGAGAATATGTTCGACTCAAATTTAAATAAAGAATTAAAGAATAAAGAGAAATATAAAGAATAAAGGGAAATAATTTCACTACTGATTATTAACCCGGTTCGATAAAGAATAAAGAGAAATATAAAATTTTATTTTTCATTCTCCCTTCTCTCTAACTTGGGGTTTTACGAATTTTGGCACTAAAATGCAGAGCAAGGTCATTCAGGTCTGAAAATTCATTCTAAAATATTGTCAGAAGTGGGATTTGAACCCACGCCCTCGTTAGAGGACCAGAACTTGAGTCTGGCGCCTTAGACCACTCGGCCATCCTGACTTTGCACATGGTTTAATACTTTTTTTTTCACTTTTAACCCTCATACTATCATACAGAGGGATGTAACAACTACTTAAAATACTTGTATGTACTATGCCATATCCATAGTCATAGGAGAGGAGAGCATCGTGATAAGACCGAATAATGTACCGACTTCTCCATGATAGTGTCTAAATCTAAAGAGCAATGCATTATTTTGCTTAGATGCAAATGCAAATTATACTAGTCAAGTACCTTTGGGGTGGGGGTGGGGGTGGGTCTTGGGTATCATGTGATAACATTAAAGATAACATTAAATACTCATTTGTGATCATATTCTACATAATAATATCAATTGTATTTTATTAATCTTTCTTTCTCCCAGTAGAAAATGGCCTTCAATGTGGACACACACAAACCCACCTGCCCACCTTCAAGAATTGGCCCATCAAGATGATGACTTTACCTTATTTTGTTTTCAACTCTCCTGATCAAAATACATATTCACAGACATAATAAGTTTGGTGTTCATCTGCTAAAATTGTTGCAGTGTAACAGTAGCTAAGCCAGCTACAAAGGGAAAATGTTTACAAAGTTGGCTCAAGCATGCATGAGATATCTCTATACTGAAAACACAAGATTCTTACATATGGTTCGCTGACAGATTAATGTATGTGTTTTACCCAAAAGATAAAGCCCCTTCTATGCAGAAACAGAATGAATCCAATAACCAATCAACAAACTTACTGTTGATGCAGAAAAATAAAAAATAAAAAATAAAAAAAAGGGAATGGAATCAGGTCCCTGAGAAACCAGAGTCGTTCATTGGTTTACTGCCCTGCTAATTTGGACCATTTGATTCCTTCTTGGCTCCTGAGGTGTTCTGCAAAGGCGCTTGGGGTGACTCGTTGTTCATCGGTTTTGGGTGCTGCAACGGCTGGATGTTGTTCCGATCGAGAGGTTGCAGTTGCTGTTGCTGCTGCTGCTGGAACATTGGAGTATTGGCTAAGAGTTGTTGGCCAAAGCTGCTGCTTTTAGATTGAGAGTCCGGAGCTATCTCACCGATAGCAATCTTTAAGCGTTGAACCTCCGCAGATAATGCCTCATTTAGAGCTACAGAGAAGGTCAGACCAAAACACAGCATGAGATTCAGCTAACAGCATATGAAGAAAACAACAGAATTATAGACCAAAGAAATCAGCTGAAAAACTTCAAGGAAACATGAACAAAAAACGACCCAATATCAGGTTCTATATTGGATTAAACGAGAGAAGAAATCCGCCACTTTTCAAGTCTTCTCAAATGAGGTTAGTATCTTTGGTATTTTTGAAGTAAGAAGCCTACACGTTCTTCCTTTTCCTTCCCCAAAATGTCTGTTTTATCGCTGATAAACCACTCTTGAGATGTCAAATGACATTCTGCGAGTACTACCTCGGGGGAAAAAAGGCATGGAAGCCTCAAACATCCACAATAATTATGCTTATGACATGCTTAACTAGTTTGGTTTCATGGGATGATGGTGTCAAATGTCATAACAGCCTATTTCTTCCTTTATCGGGATAAAAGTGGATCACATGTTGTTGATGTGTGTTCCATGGAGAGTCGGGACGACATATCAGAACCACGTGTAAAGAAAGAACAAAAAAAAAACCAAGAACAAAGATGTGGCTCATCGTAGATATGAATGGAACTTCCATGTCAACAAAGAACCGAAACTCATACCATCTCGAAGCTGAGCTTGTTGCTCCATAGCCTGAAGCCGAAACTTCAACTCATTGTTTTGGTTTGCAAAGCCAGTAGAATCCCTCTACATGTATCACAGCAAGTAAACACAAATAAGACACATTATAAAACCTCAAGGAAAAGAGAGACAGCCGGCATCATTTTTAACCACCAAGCACAAACCTGCAGTAAAGTAAGCTGTGCAGACAATGTTGTTGCTTCAGTTTGTAGGGTCTGCACCTTGTGTTCCAACTCCGATATATATCTCATCTTTCTTTCCTTTGAACGAGCTGCTGATTGACGATTAGCCAAAATCCTACGGGCATAAAAAAAAAAAGAAAAAAGAATTCACTCCGACGCCCTTTAAAGATCTTTCCTTTCCTTGATGATAAAAGTGCATTTACTTGCCTCTTTGCACGCTTTGGATCAGTTAATGCAATCTCAGCCAGTTTCTCTTTTGCCATGATCTTTTTAATTTCAGCACCACTGAACTCACCACTGCAAAATTCTAAACTAAAAGTGTTATCTTCGGGCGACTCCTTCAGTGAGAGTTGTCCTACACGAGTTGCTGGAGAAGGAGGTAGCTTTGGCGATTCATCACCGAAATTAATCTTGCCAATGAAGCTATCCATAGAAACACTTCTATAGTGTCTAGATGTGGAGGCTATATCACCTTCAGCAGTCCTCTTAACAGCCTCCTTTCTACCACTTCCCTGCTGCTGCCTCTGCCCAGTGATCCCGCTCTCATCTACGCTGCTTTCAGCTTCATTTTCACTACTTTCCGCTCCATTCGTCTTAGAACCGCTAGCCCGACTGCTGATATCCTGATCGTGATTCTCAATGCCATTCTTGTCATCAGTTTCAGAAGAGTTCAATGCATCAATATTGTCCATATTCATGTACGCCGAGAGGATGTCATGATCCATGTCCCCCTCCGATTTCCTATCACTGAACCCTACTACTCCTTTATTATCACCACCGCAAGTCCAGTAGTTCCAACTAGACTCCTTTTTCACCAGCCGAGCAGGCGGCTTAGCAACCCCAGAAGACTCTCCTCCCGATAGGGATCTCTCCAGGCCACCACCAGGACCCCTTGCTGATAAGGGTGGCGGCGGCGATGACTGAACCGGAGCATGAATAGCAAAGGGTATGTCACTCCTAGACCGCCTGTGGACTTTCCGGGGTGGAAGACCCTCAGCAACATGTAGTGTGCTACTACTACTACTACCACTACCACTTGCAAAAGGCGATGGGGGCAGCAGCAGCATAGGACTAGAATTCCCATCTCGGTTGTCCATCACATTCACAGCATTGCTTAGAGTCGAAAAATCCATGGAAATTGCTCCAGATGAAGGGTCTTGAAAGGGGGGCAAGGGGCTCAAGGGGGGCAAAGAATCCAATGAGTAAAATGATGGCTGAGACAAAGATCGAAAATGCCCCGGTCCAAGACCAAAGCTTTGCCTGGTGACCGACATTTGAGAGTAAGGCGATACAGGTGGGATTTGAGGGTGTGAAGGTGGCATGCCGGCCCGTTTTGCACCAGCGTCGTGACCAAAATATGGAATATTTTGCATACCCTGTGCCTGTGCCATTGGCGCCGGCATTTGGGAGATGTTCAACTGGGATATATCAAGATGATTGTGTGCCGAAAAGTGTTTAGGAATTGAAGAAGACGGCGATGATCCAAATGGGATTTGAAGCCTACGGATCCCCTTCTCACTATCTCCCATTTTCACTTCAAACTCAATCCGAATTTTTTGAAAAAAAAAAACCCAACAAATGCAAGCCTCAATAAACACCAAACTACTATAATATCGGCATCACCTGAATACAGAAAAGCACCACCAAAAGCTTCAACATCGAGCTCGCTATTTCTTTTAGAGCTAAACCTACTAAATTTTTTTGCAATTATACTACCAAGTCGGTTCAAAAATTCCAAACCCTATTGAGAAACCAAGCTCAAAACAAATCAAAATCATCCAATCAAGCTGATGCGGAACCAGAACCCCCCATCTTTTTCAATGGCACAAAAAAATGGGGAAAGCGAGAGACAGAGACGTGGCAAAGAAGAAGAAGAAGAAGAAGAAGAAGATACAGCAGTGATACCTCGGAAGACCAAATGGGTTATCAGAGAGAGAGGCAAGTGCGAAAAAGGGCCAACATAAAAGAGCTCAGTCGCCGTCGATTGGGTAGAGCGCTGGCATCGGGGGCGGAGACGGCGGCGGAGGCTGGCTCAATTTCTCTCTCTCCTCAATTTCTCTCTCCAGTGTAAGAAAAAGGGACAGGTAGAGAAAAGACAAGGCGGTGTATTGAAATACTGCGACACCGATTTGATGACGTGTACGCGTTAATTTTCGAGGGTCACTGTGGAGGATTAAAAAACCGAACAAATCCAAATTTTTACAGTTTAATTTAAATAAATTTTAAAATAATTATAAAAGTATCGTGTATTAATAATCTTAAAAAATTAAGTTTTTATAATAAAAAATTCAAAAAATCTAATTATATTATTTAGTCACTTTAATAATCATTACACAATAGTCTAATTATTCAGCCACTGTTCATTTTTTATTTATCTATTCACACTTAAAAAATCATTACATTCTCCCTTATTATTCACCCCGTATTTCCCCTTTGCTATGGTTCTATGGATGCTCTTACGTCCACCTCTATCCGTAATTGTACGAGATTTTTTTTTTAATTTTTTTAGTAATATAATATCATTTTTAACAATAGAAAACGGTAATATATTACAACACATCTCTGGATATGTGCAAAATAATTGGCTAATTTTAATAAGTATTTTTTTTGAGTGGAACCGTGGAATTTCAATTTAATTTCACCTCATTTGTCCCAAAACAAGGAGTCATCTTCTTTCCTATTCAGCTTTTCTCAATAATTCATCGTATCATAAAATAAAATAATTTAAAAATATAGATAATATAAATATCACATTAAAATGATAGAGTTTATAGTAAATTGTTATTCCCCCCTCCCCAACTCACACTCCTTCAATTTAGAGCATCTTTATTGTATCCATTAAATCATATTTTAGTGTTATATGTTAGTCATATGGTAATTTTTTTTTAAAAAGTAGTTGTCATATGTTAAAATTATGACTATAGTTAACATTTAAATTAGAGGTGACATGGAAGACAGAGAGGGAAGTAATTAATTTGGTTGTATTTTTTTAATTTTGAATTTAATAAATAGATAGTGGAAGAGAGAGAGGGAGAAAAAAAAAAGTGAACATTATGTATATCTTTAATAAATATCTTAATATCTACCTTTAACATCTTCATTATATCACTTTTAGCTCACTAAATTTTAACATTTTTATTTGGAACATACTATTATCACTTTATATCATATAACATATAAATTTTAGCATCTCCAATGTGGATGTCCTTAGTATTTTACCCTTACCCCTGGCCCCCACTCATTCTTATTTATTTTTTATTTGTTTTCTTTATTATATTTGAAAAATAATTATATTTAAAAAAAATATCAGATTTAATATATAAAATATTTTTTTAACAATTTTATATTGAAAATAAAATTAATAATTAATTAATTAATTTACTATAATAAAAAAAACAGATTTAAATATTATTTAAATCTGAATTTATCGCTTAGGCGGGGAGTGGCTGGTGCTGTTTGTCGCGGTGTTTGGTAGGAAAGGAATAGTAGAGTTTTTTTGTGGAAGTATCATACTGTTGAACATACTACTAACAGAGCATTAATTCTGTATAGAGATGTATAAGATTTATCTTTTTTCTTTGCGTTCTTGTTTTAGATTTGACCCTCTGTAAAGATTGGCTGGAATGATATGAATTAAACGTTTCCGTAATTTATCGCTTAAATTTTTTAATATATTTATTTATCTTTTAACCTAACGAATTCTACATAAATATTTTTGAATTTAAGAGTTAAATTTAATTTACTTTAAATTACATATTTAACAAAACAGAATTAATTTAATTTAAAACACGAATAATTAATTAATTAACTTAAAGTATAGTTATTTTTTAAGTATTGTTTAAATATGGATTTCTCGCTTAAAGTTTTTAATATTTTTTATCTTATAAATTAAAAATGGTACATAAATATAACGAATTTCAAATTTGAATTTAATTTACTTTAAATTAAAGGAAGGGGAGGAAAAGAGGAAGGTGTGGGGATATTTAGGTAAAAGAAGGGGAAAAGGGCAATTTTGCTATGCGTCCTGAATTCAAACACGACTTGGGACACGAAAGGTGGGGGTACAGGTGGGTAGGTTTTGTTTTTTTGTTTTTTTTTTTTTACAGTTTGAACAATCTATTTGTACAAAATTATTATTTTTTAAAAATTAATATAATATCTATTTATTTATTATTCAAACTGTACACACAGATTGTTCAAACTATAAAAAAAAAAAACCTACCCACCTGTATCCCCATTCCACCTTTCGTGTCCCAAGTCGTGTTTGAATTCGGGACGCATAGCAAAATTCGAGGTAAATTGGCGGGGAGGTGAGATGATGGAAACATTTAATTATGTCTTGAGAAAAAAAAAAAAATTTGATTGTAGTGTTAGAATCACAGAAAACAAAAGAGAGAAGAAGACTAGGATTTTGTTATTGATCTAAACTGTATATCAAAATCACACAAGTAGACTATATAGGCTGAAGAAGTAGAAAACTGAAAGATTAGTCTACCTTCCATAAATGATAAAATAAGATAATTCAATCGTAATAGATGGGAATTTGTACACACACATGGTTTACATTTGGGTAATTATATATTATTAAAGTTATTATGATGGTTAAAGGACGTATATATAGTTATATTTACATATTTGTTATAATTGTTTTGCAACTGAAATGAAATTCATGAGTTTCTGATGCAGTTTGGTATTTAGTGTGAAAATATGAATTTCATACTTATTGGATTCATCAGGACTGATGTAGGGGATATATCTTCTGGGACACGTGGACAAAGGATCCAAGATTGGACCATCTAGCCTGACCCGACTAGATCCGAGCCGAGATCCAAACTTAGATCGATCCGAATATTTTTCAGCCTGACTAGTCGACCGCCGAACGTTCTATTTGGCCTCCCAGCTCGGCCTCACCGGTCGACCGGTGACTCACTGATCGGTGAGCGTCACCCCTGACCTATAAATACCCCCCTCACCCCTCTCTCTTAAAAAAACTTCCTTCTCTCTCTTCCTCGGCCGGCTAGCCCCTGCCCGGAGCACCCCCCCTCCTCTCTCCTGCTCGGACGCCGACCAACTCCCTTGTCCGCCCTCCTCCTGCACGGCCACCAGTCGTCTGCTTCACGCCCTTCGGTCGACCTCCGAGTAGGATTCTGCCCGAACGCCATCTGCCCAGGTATCCTGCCCGAACCGTCCTTGCTCGATCACTAGTCAACCGCCTTTGCCCTCGCCGGTCGACTGTCGAGCACCATGCTCGGCCCCTCTTTACTCGGACACCATACCCGGACCGTCTTTGCCCGACTCCAACGGTCGAACACTTCCTCTCCACCGGTCAACCGCCGGGAATTCTGTCCACCTTGCTTTGTTCGGTTCGGCGACTCGCCCACTTGCCCATCTTGATTCTCCTTGCCCAATCGCCTAATTAACTTCTCTCTTTCCCTTTTCTTGCTTTCCCCAGTTCTCCTCCACGTAGGAGCTTCCGGTCATTTTTCACACATGTGCTAACTTAGACATTGGAGCGGTCTCCCCGATATCACACCTCGAGGTATCCTCTGACCTGTTTGCTCCTCCTTCTCAGGTTC
>JAOWBR010004359.1:4703-16927 GCA_028571145.1 Dionaea muscipula
CCCCCCCCCCCCGGGTCTATAAATATCGGGCTCCCCTTCCCCTGATCTCCATTCTCCGAGCAGAGCCTCCATCCGCGTAGCAATATTGGAAGAAGAGCCATGCTTTTTAGGGATATTCGTGGACCGGATCGAATCGGATTTCTAAGAATCCGAAGACCGATCTATTAGTCACGGATTTTGAAAAATGTAATCCGTGTTCTATCCATTAGTATACGGTTTGGATACGGATTTAATCTACGGATTACGGATCGGATACGGATTGTCCATGGTTTATGAATATATTTAAAAAAAATATTTTCATTTCTATGAATTAATAGGTCGGACAAAATAGCAATCAAAACAGTGATCATCGGACAAAATCGACTGTTGTTCGACGATTCCCTCTTCGCGTGCTGTTGTCCACCAGTCTCTCTTCATGTGCTGCTGTCCAGCAGTCTTCGGTCGAGTGACCATCGAGAGAGTTGAGGGACCAGAACCAAAGATGAAGAGGGACTATCAAGAAGAGGAACTATGGAGAAAGTTGAAAGACTACCGAGCTAGAGAGACAGAGAAGATGAAAATTACAAATGAAAAGAGAGATAGGTCGTAAGAAAAAGAGAATCGACTATCGAGAATCAGAAATAAAATGAAAATGAAAAGTGATGGATCATAGGTGCAATATTTTACTATTTTTCTTTTTTTCTTCTTCTTATAATTAGTTAATTTAGTTTTAAGAAAAATAAGAAATAAAATCTCTATTTTTATTAATTTTATAATTGGTATTATTTTTATTTATTTTAAATTTTTTCACGGATTGGATCAGATTAATCCGCGAGTCACAGATCGATAAATTTTTAATCCATGTTCAAACCGCGAGTCCACGAACATGCTCTAAACGGTCTAAATCTGATTGGACCAAACCGGATTTACGGTTTACCGAATTTTTTTAGCAACTCTAGCTTTTGCAAACGGATTTATTACCATATTGTTGTAGGTAAACCGATGGAGTAGATGGTGCCGACAATGATACTGGACTCATTGACGACCATTGTAGTTGCATGCATTATTCTTTTAGTTGGTTGATATTTTCCTAATTATTGATTTGAAATATTTTAGGTGGACTTTGTTTGAGTTGGGTTTAACTGGGATGATTTAATGTCTAGTTTAGTTGGAATAATTCATGACGTATTTTGTCATGTTCGTATTTGAGATTAATAAATACAGGTTTATTTGAGAATTATAACTGTAGGCTTACTTGGCACATGAGACAGGAGTCATGAGTCATGTGCCGGTCATGCCCGGTATGGAGGTGTGACAGGGCACCAAGCTGAAGAACCTTGAATTGCTAGACATCTCCTGCACTGGCATCGACGACCCCTTCCCTGACTTCCTCTCCCCGATTACCAACCTGACGACTCTCGTCCTGAGCAGGAACAAGTTCGCCGGTCCAATGCCCACTTCCCTGGTCCAGCTCCCCAACCTCGAGAGCCTCAGCCTGGACAAGAATAGGTTCACCGGAACCATACCGGAGGTGTACGGGTCCTTCAAGAACCCAATCGTCTACGTCACGTTGGCCGGGAACCAGCTGACAAGGATGATCTCAAAGTTGTTTAGGCACGGGAACTTCTCACCTTTGACATGACGAACAACAAGCTAACCGGGGATGCTTCGTTTCTATTTGCGAATCCAAATATGTTCGCGATTCAGTTGGCACACAACTCTTTCTCCTTCGACATCTCCAAGGCAAAGGTGTTCTTCTTACATACAGCAGTTCGATATCAGCAGGAACAAGATATCTAGGATGATCCCAAAGAGCTTGACGAAGGTGTCGCTGCTCCGGGTGTTCAATGTCAGCGACAATGAATTGTGTGGGGAGATACCGGCGGCTCCTTGCAGAGCTTCAATAAGACCTCCTACTCCGACAACAAGTGCTTGTGTGGTGCTCCATTGCTAATTCCCTGCAGCTAGGCCTCTAGCTAGCGAGCTAGTCATCTTCTTCTTTTCTTTCGAGCTGTGGAGAGTTGATCAATTCTTATGATCGATCATTTTTCTGTGATTGTTACCAAAAATGTTATAAACGTGACTAGTTTAAGTGAGTTTAACCATTTTTAAAACCATTGCCGCGCAAATTTGCCTTATTTGGCCATAACTCAGTCGGAGACCAGTCCTTTTTTTTATGTGTTTGGTTGGTTGGAAAGGCATTGTCCAAGTTATAAAACTAACCACTTCAAATTAAATCATGTTTTAATTATATATATTGTTGAGGATGTGAGGATAAACCTCAGGAGAAATACAACTTTACAAATAGATTTATAAGATTTTGAACCAGCTTCATCCCGGAGTTTTAAATAGACGGAAACAATAAACAGCACAAACAACGAAACTGAAATTATTTAATAAACTCATCCTTCTCAATACAGTTTATCCTAGGAAAGCTGAGCACGGAAAATTCCCACGTGAGGTGTAAAAAAACACTAATACAATAGTACAAACAGTCATTAAATCTGAACGCCTCCTGCAAAAGTGCCTACCATGATCATGAGTTGAAGCACCATTGTCACAATTTAACTCGGCTCAATCCTACGTTGAGCGGCAATACCAAATGTTGCATGAATAGAACATAGGGAGTTGGAGACATCAAAAAAACAACAGATCATCACCGCCTCACCGACCATTTATCTTTCCATTCATGCAAAGGGAATTTCCATCAATCTCCCTGTAAGCAGTATAGCTGACGAATATTTCCAGAAGCTGTCAAATGAAGTGCTAGTCAACCTCAAACCTGAACTACAGCAGCATACTTCATTCTTCAAAATGAAATTTTTTGTTCTTCCCCCGATTTTAATCCTAATTATATAGTCCCCAACCCGGATGAAGGGGGAAACGGTCGTTACAGGAAGGACAGGTTAACAACTCTTCCCACCCAGCAAACCCTGCCTAGCCTTGTTCTGCATGTTGGCATGTTTATCTTACCAGAAAAGTTTATCATGGTCTACTTGGATTGAGGGAAATTGATAGGAGGGAAGGGAAGGGGAGGGGAGGGGAGGAAAGGAAAAAGGAATCTACCTTGTTTGAGAATTAGTGGTGAAATTGTAAAATTCCACCTTTTTTCTTATTCCTACTAAATCGGTAGTCAAAAATTGATAGTGAAATTGTTAAAAGCAGATAGAGAATTTCACTACTATTCACCACCACTTTTTTAAGCAAGGTGAATCATTCCATTATTTTCTCATCATTTAACCTTAATCCAAACGGACTCTTATAAACAGAGTGAGAACAGGCACTTCAATAGGACAGAGGTCCATCACACAGAATGGATGAAACTGAGCATCGACAATGGAAAACGGTACTTACCATATAGCCAGTCTTTGAAATAAACGTGAAGAGCAGAAGACAGCTCTCGTTTCTTGCTGTCCTCCAGTGAAGTTTCCCCTAAAATTTGCTTGACTTCACCGAGGTTATTATTCTGGCAAAGGAGGAAAAAAAACTAATTTATTTGTATGAGAGAAAAACCATGAATAAGCTAACCATGGGCTAATCTATATGAATAAAGAAGTTTGTACCAAGAGGGTACCAAAAAATATGATATTACACAAAAGCTTCGCAACAATGCAATTTTAGGTACATTTTCAACTTCAAGGAAAATTAGATTAGCATATTTAAGCATATGCACCTTTGGTTAAAAATAGAAAAATGCAAAGAACTAGGAAACTATAGACATCCATATTAAAAGCATAATAAGAAGCATGGATAGACGAAAAATTAGAATCCAGCGTCAGCCAAAAATCATCATCATCCACAGTGCATACATTTCTTATCTGAGAGGCCTTATAAACCTCTGGCAATGCAAATGGGTTGTCTTTTGTGCTCCTGGAACATTCATCGCCAAACCAGTTCGGAATCTGTCAATCATGACAGGAAGATATCATAAATAGATACACTAGAAATGGCTTCACTAATTAGAGATTTGGCATCAATATTCTTGAAGCCTTTTTATTGTTTTCATCAATGAAAAGAACAAGTCTACCAGCATATATATGCAAAATAGACATTGAATTGATTTTCTAGAACACAAGCTGGATTTGAGTAAATAGTAATGAATCTTCAATACCTTGATCGAAAGTGCAAATGAGAAATAAAATAAGATGCAATAATCCATCAAATCTATCATGTACCAGAAAGCCTCACCAACACAATGGCCAATGTGCAAGACATACCAAAAAGTTTGTGAACTGGTCTGGGTCTAGATGAGTAGCCGTCTCGGCTTGAACATCAGAGACACCAGCAGGGTGAGATAAGTTATCATGAGGATCAACCACACCAAGTGCAAGGGGTTCATCCCACTTATTCACAGTAGCCTCAATACCAGCTTGAGTCAAGTGCTCCTCCAATTGTGGATAAAAAGTGTTATATGGCGCCACCTGAAGAATACAAGGAGCAATGATTTTTTTTTTCCAATACGTGGTTCAGAGGAATAAAGAGATTGGAAACCAATCACAACAAAGTGACCATCATCTCAATGTTTCAGACCACCTTGAAAATGATCATTTTTTCATGCTATTCAAAAAGATCAAAGTTGAACACACTTAAAGGCCCCATTGATTTGCCTACAAGGAATGCCAGATTGGATAATAATTTGGTCCGAATTGTTATCCGGTGTTTGATGATAACCAAATTAATTGGACTAATAATCCGAACAAATTGCTAGCCGGTAAAAATGTGAGATTAGCAATACCACACTCCCCTGTTATTATAATCACACTTGGCTAACACGGTTAAATTCATAAATGGAATTTATCAGGAAACCAGCAGCTTTGTATGGCTTAGTCATTTGATCATGGCTCCTAAATTGCAAAGAGTCAGGCAGGTGCTCGGTTTGGAAATGTGTCCAAGTTTCTGACTTATGTTCCACCTAAAGTGGTTGACAATAAAACTGCCCAGACAGGTAAAATGCCATGACATATGGACTAGTTTGCAATATCAGTTCAATTATTTGCGAGTACCAAATTCGATAAAAGTGACACACCTGCAGCTTATGATTGTCGCCAACAATAAGTGGCCGATGATCAACTCCCAAGAAGAATACACATTCACGGCAATTGGCGATGCAGATGCGTTTTGATGCTGCAATCACATGAACTCGCTCACAGTGTTCCACTCTTACAGCCTATGATGGCATCAATCATATGAAAAGTTTTGAAAAAAAAAAAAAGAAGCTTCAATTAGGCTGAAGTTAAAGATCCATTTTAGGAGGCTATGCTAATAACATCTCATGGGTCATACTCAGGTTTTTTATTTAGAAGAGAACCAACAGAAATCTTCAACTGAATCACCTTGCCAACAGCTCCAAGTATGATAGTTGCATCAGAACAGCCATACACAGTCGCATATCTCAAGGGTGCCAGGATGTAAATGACAGAATCATGGCAATTTACAACCTAAAAATACAGAGGCATGCCAAGGGTTAGCAGCAGCATCAGTTGACACTTTTTGAAAATGCTTCAGGATCATCTGAAGTAAAGCTTAATTGACAAAAAGAAATGTACATCTCCATAGCTATAAAATAGAATCACCAGTATTCTTTAAGCTAACTCAAGTCCAGAATATACCAGGTTACTACAGACTATAGTCAATACCATAGAGAAATCCACTTTTTTCAGAATACATTCTATTTTAGAAGAAGGGGGAAATCAGGATGTTTGAGATCGTAATAGTGTGTAGAGTTATCTTGTTTTTAGTTGAAGACTCCTAGAAGAAAAGAGTGGTCAATCATGAAAGACCCATTTGACAAATTCCAGAGCCACAGACTACATGTATGTAAGCACAGGCACCTTAGGAACAAACAATCAACACACTGAAAAAATCACAAGAAAAAGAAATGACAAACCTAATAACCATGAAGAACTTTAAAGAACAGTATCCTCCTATCCAGAACTTCAAACAGTATCCTCCTATCCAGCTATTGTATGATACACGTCCAACCTAACATCACACTAGTAATGATACCCCCAATTTACAAGGGCGAGGAAGGAAAGGCACTTTGATATCACAGTTGGAAAACTAAAATTGCTTCCAAAGGAAGAAGAAAATAGATAAAACACACAAATTAGGAAGAAGAATAGGCACCTTGAGATCACACGGTCAGCATACTTAAAATGCATCCAAAAGAAAAGGAAAGCTAGATAGAACCTATCACAGCTGATACAACTCTACCCCAGATTGTGTGATACCAGAATAGACAAGGAGGCTTCTCTTCAAAACCAGTTCTGGATGAAAAGAAAACTTGCCTCCTAGTTACCAATTTTTGTTTTCCTATCAACAACTAGACACTACCAAATTATTGGAGGGGCAGTTTCAGCTGATTTCTTGGCGAACCTTCAAAGAAGAGCCTTTCAGGTCAGCTGCTTGTTTCATGAATGATGTTTTTGAGATCCCTTCGATGAAAATCATACCCCGGGCACTTGTTGACGGCTTAGAGAAACTTGCATTGACATCAGTCATGGTAACATCCTGATCAGAGCCACTGGCACTGGAAGGGCCATTTTCTTTTGCAGGAGTCCTCTCCGTAATATGCTCCAAAGAATCAGCAATACTGTGTAGCAGCCAGTCATGAACTTGGGCAGCAGCAACAGGAGCAGCAGGCATATCTGGATCAGAATTGGCAAAAAAAGGGGCAGCTTGGCTCAAGGGTATTCCTGCAGAACCCCTCTCACCGAACTGGAGCAAAAAACCAAGGTGTTCAAACCTTTCCATGGGCACAACCTGATACAAATCTAAGTCAGCAATTTATGAACACTGTATTGAAGATGCTTATCAGTTAGCACACAAACACCTGGGCACCGGTATCAGGAATGGTCATTATAGAGAAATATTCAAGGGCATAAACAATGCAGCTTTCAGATATATCAAGCAATGTGAACATTATCAATCATTTTGCTCTTGTTTTATATCATGAATACATGATAAACATATACCAAAAAAAAAGAATGAAATATGATTACGTGATAAGCAGAATCTTTCCAGACTGTATCATTCTTAGGCCATAAAATGGAATTAAAACCAAACAGCTAGTTGGCAAGCCTACCCTTATCAGGCGAAGTAGGAAACCAAAATGTTAATTAGTTGTCCACATATATAAACAGAATTATATTCCCATTAACACCAAAACAATGATTTAATACTAAACCAGAATGAGTCAGTAATCAGTCACAAACCAGTGATTCGTCTCCTTCCCCGTCCAAGGCCTCTGCTAAAAGAGAGAGGATGTTAGCCAAATGCTTCTGCAAGTAGGATAGTTGGTGAGCCTCTTCATCAGACTGTGATGGCATAAATTTGCGGCTGTTACTGCGTACGAGCTGCCAACCAAAAAAAACCAAATGGTTAGTTTCTCAAGGAAGGATGTAAAAATCAAATTCAATCAGGAAACCATCACTGCAGGCGACAACAACCAAAAGAACAGAGAGCAAAACCCACAAAGCAAGATAAGATCATGTCAGGTAACGTAATAAGGGACACAAACATCACACTTACCACGAAAAGAACGCTATCACTTTATGTGATGACTTACAAACAGGCTAGAGAAAAACCCATGACACCTGGTCACACTTTGGAACAATAAAACATTTGCACAAAAGCAACACTATCAAATGCTACACTCTGGTTACATCAGTCGGAGTCCATTCCAATCAGAAGTATACCTAGCTGCAATTTTGTCAATTTCTCAAGCAACACCAAATGTTCAATTAGGTCCTCAAAGAGCTCTTTACACAAAGGGAGGCAGCCAAGAAACATTCAGGTGCATTACACAGCAACAAGATAAGAATGGACAGACCCATTCCACTAGTTAAGAAGGCATAAGAAGTTACAAAAGAGAAGGCAAAGTTGCAATGGTGGGCAAATATATGATTATGGCATCAATACATTCTTCTCAAACACAGATTAATCCTTTAGTTTGCAGTTCTTGGATGACTCCCAGCAGCTGATAATTGAGCAAGCAGAAACATCCTCAATTATGCTTGGGGGCAGAGGAACCACAATCTGGCCTATTATTCCAATGCCAGATTACCAAGGAGGTATGGGGCAGGCAATCAATGAATGTTGATTGTTGCCATTAGAAACCATCTTCTGGAATGGATATATTACTCAAAATGTTTTCATAGACTCGGAGGAATAAAAAGAAATAGAAAGGCTAACTAGTACTTTTGCAGCACACGTAAATGCCATTGGGAATGTAGAACCCATAAGAATGAAATTTATGATTCAACATCGATGGAACAGCTCAGTCAATTCTCATACATATATAAAAGGAATAGGCAGGGACACTAGCAGCCATTTTCAGCTGTTTTTTCATTGAATTTCTTGCCTTTTCCACATAACCCCCCAAAAAAAAAGAAATGGATGGATATTACTTGAAGCAACAGTAATCAAGGGAGATCTTAATTCCAAATATGTTTCTTTAGTCCCAATGGAGTCATCCATTTTGTTTAGTTTTTTTAATTATCAAATTGCCCATTGTTAAATTATTAATGAAAATTGTCAAGAAGCCAACTCTACCAAAACTGAAAGCTCAACATTATGGTAAAAAACCTAGAAATTGGTTTTATACTTCAACAAAAGCAAAATCCTCATTCTTTCATTATCATCAGCAGAAAAACCGCTTTGTTTTGAATTGTGTCATAATAATTATTCATTGCCCTCCCAACCCCCAAGGCCATGTGCCACCACCAAGCACCTATACCACTCACTTCCTCCTCCCTCTCACCACCACTCCAGTCTCAAGCTACTGACAGGTGATAACAGGTCCCTGAACCCAATCACCCAAGTTTAATCAGCATTGCCCTGACTGCATTCTATCCTATCTCATCCTCTCTCTTTACTCCCCTATTTATCTCTCTAATTCCCCATGTTACCTCACCAACAGGACCCTTTTTACTTTTCCGGCAAGATGGAGGCTGGATCTAGTCCCTAGGTGGTGGAGAAGGATAGATCTCAATCTCCATTCTCGGTGATGATGGAAAAACACATATACACAGAACTGCTACTTGAAGCTTTTATTCTGGAAGAGGAAAAGTGCATTTTGCTACCTCATATAAGCTTACTTCAAATCAAAGTTTTATTCTGCCCAACAAGTGCATTAAGCTTTTCCAACACATATAATAAGCTTACCTGAAGTTCTGCTCAAAGCTTGCAAGGCACAGACCTGCAGAGAAAAGCAAAGACACTGTTCTAAAAATCGGTCTTGGCGGCCGATTAATCGCATGAAGGTGTCATGCTGCCGTAATTTATGCCTAATTGTTCTAAAAATTAGTTTGCTTGATTTGGCGTTCTAAAAATAGGCCGCCAAGGCCTTTGGCGGCCGATTTTTAGCCTTGGCGGTAAAAACCCTCCAAAAAAACCCAAAAAATCCCACAAATCGACAAACCCTATTTCAAAAATCAAGTTAACAATAGACTCTGCTCGATCAAGCCACTTCCACAAATCATTCGAGCTTCCACAAATCGCCACTTCCACAAATCGTCGATTTGTGGCTGGTTTCTGAACATGTGCACAATGAGCAGCAGAGTAGACTGAGCAACAAATGTTTGTTCGTATAAAAATTCAAAGTGTAGACATAACTTTAAAATATCAACACTTTGAATTCAAAGCGTCTACACTTTGAATTTAAAGCAGCAACATCTGCATAATGAATTCGATGTGATCAAATATGAAAATTCATATAAAAATTCAAAGTGTAGGTTGAATAGCATAATTAATGTGTAATTCAAAGTTTAGACATAAATTACTAAATAAAAATTCAAATCAATGCACTATAAATAATACATAAATAAAAATAAATAAATAAATAAAAATCCGTAGAATTGCTTGAAGCCGATTAATCCCCGATTAAAAGGCCTTGACGCCTGAACGTCCCCGCCGCCATGGTACCGCCGAGCGTCATTTAGAACACTGAGCAAAGACATGGTAAATGATAGACACTGAGAAATTGAACTACACTCACCTACAGGTTTATTGTTCTCTTATGCAAAGCCTATCTACTAAAAATCTCATACCGCAATGTAACTAACTGATCTTACGTGCAATCCACTGCATTCATGCGAAACACACAACATTGCATGGTGGACATTACCAAGATAAGCATCCTGAGATATTTTATAAATTACACAGCCTTTCTATGACCTTTGAAGTGTAAGAAAGCAGAACACTAAAGTTCAGACTTACGAAGATACATAGACAAATTACTGGCAAAACGCTAAATTCCTACATATAATAACAATGACAAACAACGACAAACCACGGATACAAGGACAACGGATCCTCTTGTACTATGTAAAGTAATAATCCTTCAAACTCTTCTTCGGTCTTCCTCCATTTTTTGGACCTCTTACATTACTTCACATCCTTTCAATGTGCATTACAAGTCCTTCATCATTCATGCTCATATCACTTAACCATGGCTCTCTTATCCTATCTCATATAAGTGCAACCCTAATCATCTCTCCTAATTTTTAACATTCAATAAGAGAACAAGAAGTATTTTAATTTTGAAGAATAAATCAACACACACCACAAGATTATAGTCTAATATATGTTAACGGGCAACAAAGGGTTACAAATGGGATCAAAAGAAAGAGCATATCGATGAACACATGATATAGTAAAACCCTTAGATTGGCATGAGATCATCATCATCCTCATGACCTCTTTCCACTAAGTGGGGTTAGTCACACGTATCCGTAGGATATAACATATAAGGTCTGACAAATATGGCTACCACTGGCTCACAAAGATCAAGATCTCTAGCATCAACAATACTAGGATCCTTTTATAGTGGAATGTAACTACAGATATGGACAACCAATGTCACTGGTTGATGAGAACCAGCAGATTCATAAAAAATACAGAATTACTTCTAAAATAACTCAGATGAAGATCAGCATTTTGCGCAGAACCAAATAATACACTTCATAGTACCAACAGGCAAGCAGCAGAATCAATATCGCATCCTCTTACTACTTGATAGACGTAGCATTCCTTTCACACGACACGACAATTCCAATAAGTTTCCTTTCTTCAATTTTTGAAAAAGAAACCGTGGATTCGGTCGGACAAATACTAACACTTTCGGATGTCTACAAGCAAACCGACACAAAATCTGCGACCCGAATCAATAGAACAAAACGAGAAGGAACAAGAAAACAACTAAAATTATAAACAAAACAAAACCAAAAGGAAATCAATAAACTACCTGCAATGGCGAGAGAGCAGATAGGTAACCATCGAAAGCCGAAGTAGAAGGCCAAACATCAGCAACAGAAGCAGAATCCTTATGAGTTCTAGGAAGCAACCTCTTATACGACTGGATATACAGAAACAAGAGCAAATCAAACACATTGACACCAACATCATCGATCTCATCAGGCTTAGCAGAGACAAGCGGGTCAGATTCAGACGGAAGGACAGACGCGAGCGTATCGAGGACAAGCCGAGCGTGGTCAGGGGAGATTTGGAGGGTTTCAGAAATGGCGGAGGAGTCGACGCGGAGAGAGGAGGATGCCGACCTCTGGATCAGCTTGTCCTTCAGGGATCCTAGGGTTACGGCGCCATCAGAGAAGATGAGTTTGGGGATTGGGATGAGGCCGTACTCGAATGGCTCCCTCCGCGTGTGGAGGTAAACCGGATCTTTCACGGTGGCAGCGGCATCGGCAGTGTCCGCCATGGGAGAGCAAATGGTCGAGCTGAAACTTTTATTTTCCGGGAAAAATGAAATGGAGGAGAGGATAAAGAGGGTGGAGGAACGGGGAAAGCGGAGGGGGGGGAGACTGTGGGAGTAAAGTGGCGCGTAGAGTGTATTGTTATCAACGAGTGGTTCTGATTTTACTTATTAATTACGTTAAAAAAAATTAAAAAAATTTTAAAAAAATTTAATTTTATTTTTATTATTTAATATGTTTTAAAAATATCCTTAACTCTTTTATAAGTATTTAAACGCAACATATTATTAAAAATTTGTATCTTTCTTATATATTTATCTCTTAAATTTAAATGGTGGTACGTTTTTTTTAACGAAAATAATCGTAGACATTTTTTCTTATAAAGAAGATCATTTTAGTCGCGAAGGGGATGATTTTCATGGCATAGACGTATATTTCCATGTAAAATTTTAGTTTTTTTGGATCAAAACATGGTAAACTGTATCGAAAAAAAACACCGGCCAGCGACCGGAAAAGGGGTGTCGGCCGTGAGAG
>JAOWBR010004469.1:0-26890 GCA_028571145.1 Dionaea muscipula
AATCAGTACCTTTCACCCCGGTAAGACGACTAATTTGTTTTAAGGAAACAGTGTCAAGCATAGGACTTAGCGTGTATTCGGTCAGTGTATTGTTTCCTAATTTCAGTTTCAGACTTAGCAATGAATGCATGATTCATATTATATTGAGTTTTTGATTCTGCTCGGTTTTGAATTTAATATGATGTCTATTCTGTTATTTGACACACATATGCTTATTTATTTATTTTACACCAAACATTGTCACGGAATTCCCATTAATCTACTAACCCAGGGTAACAACCCCCACATTGCCACATGTCGTTTATCTAGATCGACACGTATCGGTCATCTAGGACGCCACGTGTCGATCTTATCCAATATTATCCTAATCCGATGCGCGGGACAAGAGTGTTGTCCTGCCCTATCAAGCAACGATCAGCAGGCAGGCTCGCTGCGGGGCCCACGTGCGGGATCTCCGACCATGGGGACCACGAGAGGGGTCCACCTACGGGATGCGGGGCCTGCTTGCGGAATACGGGGCCCACCTACGAACTTTTATTATTATCGAGTCTTTTGGTACATATTGAGCCTATTATACCCAAACAAATCTCAATATTAAAATATGATATTTTACCCTGTTATCATATATCCCCCAACTTCTTGTGATATCTATTAATATCGTTGAAAGTAATAAAGGAGTCAGCATATTGAGTTCGTGTATGCCCATAAGCAATTCCACATTAATGCGTATACCCGTAGGTCTTACACCACACTTGATGACACGTATTCCCGTAGGCAACTCCGCGTTGGCGACACATATGCTCGTCGGCAGCTTTGCATTTACGTATGCCCATCGACAACTCCGCCTTCACGTGTGTCTGTCAGCTACTCCGTCGTCTTTTTGTGCGGATGCTCTTACATTTTCGGAGGATTACGCACTTGTTGCAACATGGCGGCAACAAGGACGTTGGCAGTGACATTCTCAATGTTATATTTAAGAATAGGTTTAGTATTGTTGGAATGAATTTTTTACACACTGTTGCCAAATATAGCTACAAGGTGTCAAGGACTGTTATATGCTTGCGTTGGAGATGCCCTGCTGCATCGTGCATGTCAAAATTGTCAACTGGCAAAATCCTATAAAATTACGCAATCCCTCACTGCTGAATTTCATACAATTCCACTTTTTTTTACAACTGTCCCAAAGAAAAAAAGGTTAGTTAGTTGCCACGTTTACATAATATTTGTATAAGTTTTAATATCTCATTTTTTTTATTAGTCCTGAGAATAAAAAAAGAAAATTATTCTCTTAAGACATTCCATACGTAGTGTTAAGTTCTTTGAGAAATTATCGTCTTGGTTCTTACCAGTATCTGTAACAAAGTCAATTCCTTCCCCTCATTAAGTCATCATTCAATAGATAAAACAAGAAGGGGAAAAAAAAAAAGGGGAAAATTATCAACTCACGAGTGATGAGGAACTAACTAGAGAAATAGGATAAGCGCAGACTGAACTCACCTTATCCAGAACTCTTTCTTGCTCCATTCTTTGAGGTTGACACCCCCATCCGCCTCCTCCTCCCCATGGCCGCTCCAGCAACCACCACCACCACCGCCGCCCACGATCTTCCCGACGTCATCCTCTCCAATATCCTCGCCATGGTTACTGACATCCGGTACCGCAACGCCGCTTCCCTTGTCTGCCGGAAATGGATGGCCTTGGAGCGGCTGACCCGCACCCGCCTCACCCTCCGCGGCAACGTCCGGGACCTCTTCATGGTCCCCACCTGCTTCCGCTCCGTCACCCACCTCGACCTCTCACTCCTCTCCCCCTGGGGCCACCAATCCATCCTCTCCCCATCCTCCTCCGCCTACCCTGCCGATCCTTCCCTCCTCGCCTACCGTCTCCGCCTCGCCTTCCCCTCCGTCGTCTCCCTCACCCTCTACGCCCGATCTCCCATCACCCTCTCTCTCCTCTCCCCTCACTGGCCCTCCCTCTCCGAGATCAAGCTCGTCCGATGGCACCAGCGCCCTCAGTCCCCTCTCGGCTCCTACTTCTTCTCCCTCTTCGAGAACTGCCCCTCCCTCACCTCCCTCGATCTCTCCTGCTTCTACTGCTGGACTGAGGATCTCCCCCCGGCGCTCAATGGCCATCCGGCCCTCGCTCGCAACCTCTCCAGCCTCGATCTGTTGAACTACTCCTTCGCCGAGGGGTTCAAATCTCACGAGATCATCGCCATAGCCACAGCTTGCCCTAATCTGAAGCGATTCCTCGTCGCCTGCGTCTTCGATCCGAGGTACGTCGGGTTCGTCGGCGACGACGCACTCGTCGCTATCCCATCGAATTGCAGGAAGCTCAGGGTTCTCCACCTAGTGGACATCGCAGCATCACAGGACGTCGATGCCGATGGCTTCGCCGGCAAGGATGTTGGATTCAGTATGGCCGCTTTGTTTCAGTTCTTTGACGGCCTGGAGCTGGTGGAGGAGCTCGTGCTCGATGTCGGCAAGAACGTCAGAGACAGCGGGGTGGCGCTGGAAGTGCTTGCCACAAAATGCCCCAATTTGAGGTCACTGAAGTTGGGGCAATTTCATGGATTATGCGTGGCAATCGAGTCTCATTTAGATGGAATCGCCCTCTGCCATGGCCTAGAATCCCTGTCTATCAGTAATTGTGCTGATTTGACGGATTTGTGCTTGATCGAGATCGCGAGAGGATGCTCGAAGCTGGCCAAGTTCGAGGTTCAGGGATGCATGAGGATCACAGTAAAAGGGATGCAAACTATGGCTTGTTTGCTCAGGTCAAGTCTTGTCCATGTCGAGATCTCTCAGTGTCAGAATCTCGACGCCGCTGCTTCGTTGCAAGCAGTGGAGCCCATCCGGGATCGGATTCAGCGCCTACATATGGATTGCAAATGGGATGATGATGATGATGATGATCAGGAGGAGTTGGATCAATTCGGCATTGGACGAGGAGAGCAGGAAGTTGAAATGTCCTATCAGAATTATGATTTCTCAGATTATGTTGACATTCAAGGGAACCTGAGGAAGAGAATCAAGTTCTCGTCAGATTATAGCAATGGATACTGGCAGAAAACATGGACAAAGCTCCAATTTCTGTCCCTGAGGATCAGCGTAGGCAAGCTTCTGAAACCACTTGTAACTCTTGGCCTCGAGCATTGCCCCAATTTAGAAGAGATTCAGATCAGAGTGGAAGGGGACTGCCGAGAACGGCCAAAACCGGCTCATCGGGCCTTCGGCCTGGTGTCTCTAGCCAGGTATCCAAAGCTATCCAAGATGAAGCTAGACTGTGCAGACATAATCGGGTATGCACTGACAGCTCCATCGGGTCACGCGGACCTGAGCCTTTGGGAGAGGTTCTACCTCAATGGGGTGGGGAGTCTGATGAGTTTAAGTGAGCTTGACTATTGGCCTCCGCAGGACCCGGAGGTTAACCACCGGAGCCTCACATTGCCAGCGGCTGGGTTACTCGCTCAGTGTAACTCGCTGAGGAAGCTGTTTGTTCATGGGACTACCTACGAGCATTTCATCATGTTCCTCTTGAGGATTGACAACTTGAGGGATGTGCAGCTGAGGGAAGATTATTATCCGGCGCCGGAGGATGACATGAGCACTGAGATGAGGGTCGATTCTTGCTGCCGATTCGAAGATGCTTTGAACATGAGAAGGATTCCAGATTGAAGTCAAGCTATTAACCGATACTGTCAAGATAGAGTTTACAAGTCTACAAACTGAAGTTTGATCCCCTCCCCTCTCTATATTTATGGATTTGTAATATGATTATGAATTTTATAAGCTGATGTTGGAATTGTATGCATTCAACGTTTGCTGCTTATAGCGTTTATTATTTTCAATCAACCAATGGATAGATCTTGGTTTATGATGGGCCAAGGCAATGGAACTTAAAGCTCGCTCGTTTTATAAGCAAAAGCCTCAATACTTGCTAAACTTTAAAAACATTTTACGCTCCAAAGGAAAAGGGTATCCTCATCTATTACTGCAAAATAGGAATGAGCTACAGAGACCACAAACACACCATCGAGAGGCATACATATTTTCAAAGTCACACAACAGAGCAACTAATCTATTTCGCTACACACACATTTCCTTTTTCTTTTCCCTCACACGAATTCAAAGCATGCGCAAGCATCACAACTTGAGATGAGATGAAGGGTATATGTATGAACACCTCTATGAGCAGATTTTGGATGCCCGGTAGGTAGATCACCTCAACAGAGTGCATATTCACAGTCGAGCAACCGCGAAAGGATATCCTCACAGCTTGGACGCTCATGCGGCTCAGCCCAGCAATCTGCAACCAAATAAATACACAAAAGAGAATTAGTCGTCTTCAGCAAAGTGTAGTATCAGTGGAAAAATCATCTATCTATACACGATTCTTTCCAAGAAAAGCATATCATGCCTGCAATTAGCCGGCCCAAAGGGCTGTCGGGAATGTCAAGCCTTGATCCTTCATTGGCAACGGTGTAAACTACCTGAACGGGCAAATAACATGTGAGCCATCATTTCAACAATGCGAGGAACCAATTAGGGTTTCTGAGGATCGGAGGAAGAATACCAACCCGCTCAGGTGCTATCCCATCCCATGGTCTTTTTAGAGTGCACAGCTCCCACATTATCACCCCAAGGCTAAATACATCACACTTCTCTGTGAAGGGTTCATTGCGAATGAGTTCAGGAGCCATCCACTCTGGGGTTCCAGCCGATGACGAGTCTTTAATTGGTGTCTCTGTCATTACCCTTGAGAGCCCAAAATCACAGAGCTTGACTGTCCAATGTTTATTTACCAGGCAGTTGGCACTTTTAAGATCTCGATGAACTATCTTCATTCTATGTATGCACATTAACCCCCTAAGAATATGTACACGGAGACTTTTAAATCAGTTACAGTTCCACATAGGAGAGAGGGGTTTTACAGTTGCAATATCATGCGTGTAAAGGAAGCATCAAAGAACCTCACAAGTGATGAGGAGGAGAACAGAGTGGTCCAAGTTACACACCTGCATATATCACGCAACATTTTCAACCTCCGTCGCCAGCTGAGCTTCTTTTTCTGACCGTTCAAATGGATCAAATAATACAAAGATCCCATTTCCATGTACTCAGTGATCATTGACAAGCGTGGTGGCTTTGTGCAAGCTCCAAGGAACAAGATCACTTGAAGGAACATCAACAGTAGGATAACACAAGTCAGAAGAAGACCTAAATAGTTGGCATTGGAGTTCAAAATTATAGTGCAAGAGTAAGAGAGAGCACTACCATTTGGGTGCCGAAGCCGGCTGGAATGACGCACATAAGAAGATCATGTCAGATTTCAAGTGATGGATAGATCCAAAATGAAGATGTAATACAAAGGACAAATACTAAATAGGGATACCTAAGTATTGATATTTCATTGCAGAAGTCCTCCATGTTCTCAGGAGTCAAATCCTGCTCCAGGAAAACCTTGATGGCAACATCTGTACCATTCCAGATTCCACGGAAGACCTCTCCAAAAAAACCTGGAGGCAGTAGACGAATGATAAAAAAAGAGGGAAACACAATAATTTCATAGCAGCATGCACCAGGACAAGGAATGGCTTGTAAGTTATTCTCATAAGTTACTCTCCAAGGGAATCGGCACGTCGCTGTACCGTGCTAAATCCCTGCACAAGAGAGAGGAGAAGTGCAACCTACTTATATCATTTGGGAAAATTCAAGAAGTGAAGCCTTCTACAATCTTCAGCCCACTTTGATCTGAATGGCTGAAGCATTGATGAGGAATAGGGATGAGTCATTGTGCTCTATAGTTTCATTAGAAGCTACAGTGTTTTGCTGAGGGGATACAAAATCTCACAGCCTTACCCAAAATTTTCTACCATAAGAGCAGAGTAACTTTAGGCAGGGAAAACAAGAAGAGAGTCCATGACTTGCAAACTTCACAAGTACCATATCTTACCGATTCCAACACGAGTTCCCACGGTTAATTCTGAGAACTCAATATTCCACTCCTGGAAAGGAAGCAGAGGCCTGTCGTTGAACATTCCTGACTCCAAAATCTTGTTCCATGCACAGACCATTACATCATTTGCAACATAATCTGGAGGTCTCCTTTCTGGATCCTGACCACTGAACTCATGAGGAGAGGATGGCAACGACATTGCCCTTTGAGGACTGCCATCAACATGGAAAGCATATAAAGCGGACCTCGCACTAGAAATGTCTTCTCCACCAGCCAATTCGGAAATCTGAATCAGCACAAGTACAAGATGACGATCATTGATTTTCATGTAGCCAATAAGCAGCAAATAAAGCTTCAGCAGGCAGGTCAGTGGTCACAAGGTCCAAAATGGCCTTTCTGAAAAAAAATAAGGGTTAAGTCAGGCCTATCTAATCCTGTTCAAACCTCACAATTGTAGGAGACTCACAATGAATGGCCATACAGTATCTGAATCTTCACTCACACTGACTGCCTACTTCAAAAGCCTATCCTGGCTATTCCAGGTAAATATGCGATCATAAAATGTGCATGAAGAATCAGTGTGCCATAATACACTCCTCCTGACAAGGCTCATCAGAATTCAAGGCCAGCTCGCAAAACTAGGTAATGCAGATTATGAACTAAGCATCATGGTGAAACCACAAAGTTAGCTAAAAGGAATAAGTAAAGGGGCGACCCCCGCTATGCAAGCACTCCCCAGCTAATGTGGTAGTAGGAAGGGTGAGCACAAATATACGCAGCCTTATTCTTGCATTTCTACAAAATGGCAATTTCCACACCTCGAACTTGTGACCAACAAGTCACAAGGGGAGTAACTTTACATTGCGCCAAGTTTCTCCCTCAAAAGGAATCAGTAAAGGCTGGCAAAGAATCTCCAGCAGGAACTATAAAATAAGATAAAGCCAGAAATACCATCACATCTTGCAGGAGATTTTAAGATGAGTTAAGCATCGCAATCCACATCGCAACAAAAAAATCGAAGTAAAAATGAGCTTACATCCTTCTTAGAGTCCATCTCATTGTCTTTGTTGCTTGGAGAGCCAGGAAATGACTTAAAATCGCCTCGTTCTCTCACTAGACGATTCTGCTTCAATGTCTCATTCATTGCTCGCACAGCCCTGTTAAACCATGGTGACCAGGCATGCGTATGAGATTTACGCCGCCCTCAGTGCACAAATATGACAAGAGATGTACTAGGTGTACTTTTGACAGATCACCAAACAAAAGCTTTTATGAGGAAAAATTAACTTGCTAGACATGGAAACCATGAAAGAAATAAAATTATTTTCTGATGATACATTTCCATGACACAATTTTAAGCTTTCAACCAAGAGTTTCCGGTTAATTGGACAATCTTCAGGGACAGAATATGTCCACATGCATTGATAGAATATGTTCCTGGACCCCTAGTTGACTAGTTAAACAGGAGATGCACTATGTGCATCCACTACGTTAAACGAACAATCGTTCATAAGTTGATTTGAACGATGAATTTGCTCTGATAGCCCATCTTGGACCACAACATGAATCAATCTACAGTCATTTCCACAGATGCTACGAAGCTTTTGCCACAGATGCTATGAAGCTTTTGGCTTTTCTCCTACATACCAGAAGTTAGCCTAAGCAACAACGCATGAAAATCATCATGTTAGGAAGTAAGGTAAAAACAATTCATTAGACTTGATGTTTATATAACACCATAAAACTGAGATCTACTAATATAAAACCTCAAAATTTGATCAGCGATTGTAAATAACATTTCCAATGATTATTTTCCAGATTCATATTTACATCTCACCATGCTTCCAATCCTAGCTACTCCATGATGGGACCATATGAAACAAAATATTGGACGATATGCCCGAGACGGATTGATCCGATATGGACGATACTCTTTTGGAGAAGTAGGGAAAAAGCATGTGATAGAGAGAAACAAAGGGAGAGGAGAGGAGAGAGAGCAAAAATACAAAATAAGATATTCTGGCTATATTTACACAAATGTCATCTAGTTGCTGTTAAGTTTATTCACACCTTGGACATTTTTTTTGGTGAAAGCACTCTAGACATTTTGAATTCACAATATTTTTAGGTAAATGTTCATGAGTTTTACGAATCAATTAGGTAAGCGAAAATACTAAATTTGCTGTTAAATTCAAATTAAACTGATGCCAACAATCCTTCAAATGATTAACTTTGGGTTCACAAGTAAAAATAGGCAAATGCAACTAGTAGAGTCATTTAATGGATTTTCAAATAGAAGATCGATAGTGAAAGTTCTATATCGCAAGCGACCGATACTTCCATGATGTCGCAATTCGCGATGGCAAATGACATTACTACTACGACCTATAATTTGTTCCATGGTATAAATCTAGCTCCCATGCGACAATCATAAACCTTAAAGCACACTAAGGGAGCAAGTGGTAAAGACTCAATTTTGCATTCCTCCTTTCTCGAATTCATTTGCTACCAAGCACTATCCTGTTGTAGCATATTGAGTAAATATGCAAGTAGATAAAGACGTGGTCTTACAGTCCTGCTTTCATTAATCCAGTTGTTTTGTTTGGTCCTTTCTTTGGGCATATTCAAGTGGATCAAGCTGAACCTAATGTGAGCAAAATTAGCCAAGGTAACAAAAATGAAGCCCAATGAGCACCACTCTTGCAAAATGAAGACAAGGGGCATTTGTAGAGCAGAGGACTCCAGGCAATCAACAAGGGTTCATATTAAGATGGTAAAGGAGCCAACAATACAGACAAGCTAAACCATCCCACCAAAAAAAAACAAAAAAAAAGGCGGCGGAAGGTAAAACAATCAACCATAGATAGATAATGAATTACAAATCAACCTTACTATATCATCACCAATCTCTGGAGTAATACTAATGCTTCTTCTTCTTATTCTACGAGCTTCTGACACAGGTGCTCCCACTGACCTGGACAAGATGCATCAAATAATGAATGAAATAGTTCTTCAACATCACCACTAGATCAACTTCTTGTCAAATGATGGTAAATGGTAACATAGGATATAGAAATATGTAACTTATGCCTTGTAGCAAACAGCAAGCTAAGAAAATGGCTAACAACCTGATTGTGGTGCAAAAAACACAGCAAAATAAATATAGAATCTAAGAGCAACTCCAATGATAAATGCTATAACGACAATGTTAAAGTAAAAAAATAGCAATGAATAGTATAATTTTGCTATAATTTAACAATTTTAGCATAACTGTATTTCTTGCGATATCATGCTATAATTTAGCATAACTATATTTCTTGCTATAACCACCACTCCACCACCAGGCACCACCACCCAAAATCAAATAAAAAAATCACCAAAATTGCTAAAATAGCAATAGCAATGCTATTCTTTATTATATTTGGCACAATATTTGACAATACCAAATTTTAAGAGGCCCAAACATGCCCCATTGGAGTGAATTATTTTCATACAATTTCTAAAATATAAAAATAGTTGCCTTTTTTTGGCTGCACTGGAGTTGCTCTAAGTTCTGATCAAGAATCCTTTCTTTTCTTTGTTCTTTATTTTCCTTCCTTTTTTTTTGGAATCGTTTTTTTTTTATTTGTTCTTTTCTTTTCCTTTTTTTCCTTTGAATGTTAAAAAAATAAAAATGTTTTTGAAAATTGTGAATTATGACAGGCTTAAAATGGTTCGAAAGAATTTCTACCATCTGAAAAAACAGCAATCCAGGAGAATCTTTGGAAAAAAAAGAGTAAAAATTCACCTTGAAGCAGTAACATCATCAGCATAATCTCTCAAAGATTTCCGATCACCACCGAGCATTGACCGAGCACGAAAGGAAGGATGCTCTGGACTGCAGGTATAAAAAGCTTTTGATAAGCAAGAACTGGGTCTACTGATTGTGCACAATCAACAGTAATTGGAGATTGCTAGGAGACTGAATCCTTAATTCATTCCTAGAACAAGGCACAACACTAAAATAGTTGCTCAACAGGCAAACAAACAATGCTGACTAGAACAGCTGATATATAGTCATCTCAATCTAGTATGTCCCAGATATATCATACAAAAGGCGGAGAATTAAAGAAATAAAAAAGATTAAGACAAGATATTGGAGACAATCCCAAGATCTGCAAAGGCAAGAAGCTTAAATTAAAAAAAAAAAAAAAAAATTGTCAGCCTAGCCACACCAATGGAAGTCGCTGTGCCTGAAAGATACACCTGCACATACACATAGGCACTCGCCCCCAAGAAAAACCCTCTTTTCTCCATCAGCACAAAAGAGATGAAGAGAAATAAGCTGATTTAGCATAATTCCCTGAAGGCAAGAAAAATGAAGTATTGATTCACTACCACCCTTGTTTTGGGACAATTACTCAGAAGAAGAGAAACAGTAACAACCAACACTCTATGAGAAGTTCAATCAGAAATCATTTCTCAGTCCCCACAGCAAAATTGATGCATCATATTTACGTTGAACAAAAAGGTACAAAAGGAAAGTGATACAAACCAACAGTTCATTATAGCAAAGAAAAGGAAGGTGGACAATGGAAAGTCAATAAGAAAGAAGCCAGAGAAACTAAAAACCTTCCGCACACAAGCAAGTATGAGAGACAAGGATGTATCAAATTAACCCTCTGTGATTGTGAACACAAAAAAAGGTACAGAAAACACAAGCTAGATAGAAAGAAAATCCATCGAAAACAGAGAGACACTAATCATATCCCTCACATCTATATCTGAGACAGCATGACCAACAATACAACAGAGATCTGCAAGTCTCCAGCAGTTCCCCTCGATTATAAACGCCTAGACCCTTACGTTGAGATAATGCATGAACTTGAACAGAAACTGAAGCAGAAAAGTAGCATTGGTGGACACATGGTACATATGCCGCGATACAGGATCTTTTGCATAATACTTAACCTTTTATTAATGGTGTTTTGTAAATTAGCGAAAAAGGATATTTATGTGCGGTCGATTAAGGTTGGATGGTTCTTCAAATAACAATCACCTCTAAAAGAATCTACAAACAGATGATAGGAGATTAGCTTTAGTACTTTAAATTTCTTCCTTTTTGGCTAGCCCCAGACATTAACTGCAGCAACCCACCTACCTTTATAAGAATAAGCAGCAGTTTAGGACCCACCATTAACATTAAGTAGCAATAAAGGTAAAATGCAGTAGGAATAAACCATCCACCTACCGATTTCCGACAATGGCACGTCAAATACATAAAGGAACTTATCATTTCTCTGCACACCTGAATCCTTGATTAAGTATAAGTAACCAAATCTTCCACGCATAAAAGTGCAGGTACGTTACATACTTTCTCCTTTGCTTTTCCAGGTCCAATACTCAGAGTAGATCGACGTTTAGGTGGAAATTGGGTTCTATATACATAATACTTTATCTTACATTCGCTCCATCATGAGAAAGGAGAGAATAAATGGCTTGCTGTATCTTAAAGATGTTTTATGCTGGAACTAAACGAATCCGAATAAGCATTAGAAAGAGCATGCCTATCCCTCAATGCATAAATATCATGCTTCAACTTGAAAGCATTCAAAATTAAAATTCAGATTCAAAAAAAAAAAAGAAGCTTTTTTGGATATCTACGTTTCATCAGTTAACTTGAATATCTACGTTTCATCAGTTAATATTACAAGTTATAAATGCAATATCGCCATGAGGGACCTGACATAGAAATACTGAGTTTGGTGCTCATTTGATTTTGTGTGCCCTGACATAACGTAATCTAACTTGCATCCACGAGCGCATGCCATATAATCATTGATGATCACTCAAATACAAATAGAAAGGGGGTATTTTGCATTGATAGCAGACATAAAATACAACCACACTGCAGTCCATTAAACGACTGTCTAATTATTCATTTTGCAATATGTCCAGAAAAGATGCTCCATCCTTTGGTTGATTGCAAACAATAAAGATAACCCAAGTAAAATATCAAAGAGACTTTAGTTCTGTAAGACGGCAGAGGAGATAAAATGGGTGGGTAGATGTTTGTGGATGTTCGTGGATGCTCGTTAATGAAAATAAACACCAGCAATGTAAAGCATGCAATCTTAAGTAAATACAGAGAAATCGAGTATTAAAGACAATAATATAAAGAAATCATGTAATAAAGTTAACAAAGTTCAAAAAACAGTTTCATCACAAAACATCATTGGAAAGAAGTGACTACCATTTAAGAGCACAATTATAATCGACTAATAATTTCAAGAATATAATTATGTTTCTAAGTAGCGATTGTTATAAGCTGTAACTCAAGGAAGGAGGCATAAACCTTGAACTAGCAGTCCTTTGTTCCGCAATGACCTTCCTGCGACTCCGTCGCCAAAACGTTGTTGCGACATTAGGCTCACTATGTGACAAACTGATGGAGGGTTTACCATAAGCTCAACAATAGAATTAAAGTAGTCAAACTTGTATGACATGAAAACTGAAAGAGCAAATGGTACTACTAATCTGCACACGTAAGATTTCAACGAGAAGACAAATTTCATGAATAAACAAAAAGAAGAGTACCTCAAAGAAGTTGCTGAGCGCAGAATCCTCTTTTGAGATGAAGGCCCAGAAGCATTTATGGATGCATCAAACCTTCTTGCATACTGGATGCTTTCATCTTTCTCAGCACTGCAGCATATGCACGTTATAGGATTGTATGTGAACAAGATTTGGATAACTTAAAAACTTGAATGGTTGCCTACAGCTCTATTATGATAGATCCTCTGATCAGATAGATAACTAACCGAACACCAGAAAAGGATTAAGAACCATACAAGGTATTGATATTTTTTTAAGGTAAGTATACATGTTGCACATGATAGCTGAATATTATGCTTATTTTTCATGTCAAAATGAACTTAGAAAGATTCACATTAGGCATATGCATAAATTATAAATAGCAGACAGACAACTATACTCCACCAACCTGTCAGGTTCAGCTCTCTCAGAGAATCCATATAGAGGACTATTTGGTTCTAAAGGTGAATCACATGAATCATTTTCAGCAGAATCACTCTCTCCAGCTGCAGAAATATGGGTCATAAGAATTGCTCTAGCTGATCGAGGTATGAGCTGACCTGGAAACCGCATTAGATCCACTAGCAGTTCCGCAGATTTTAAAATAACTACCACAGACATATGCTTATACGAGTCAGTGCAATCGAATGTCCCATCATCGGGCAACCCCTGATAAGATGCATGAGATGGAGGGATATAAGCAAAAGTCCAAGAAATTAAAGTAGCAAAACATGAAGCGCAAGGATGGCAATTAGAAAAGCTCATTCTCTGAATGTCATTCACCGTACCACCATGAGTCTACTCTCAAGGCCAACAGTATCAGCTAGAACTTTGAATAATATTGCACGGGGACGGCATGAACCATGTTTTATTTGCCCAAGTAACTGAACACCACGAGAAACTGAAGCTTGAGAGGGTTCCTCTAGTGCAGCCTTTGCTGGACTTGAATCCAAATTTGGTCGTTTATAAAAATCCGAGACCTGTTCATTAAAGGCAAAATTTTTTGGAGTAATCAATCTTAGAGAAGACACTTGGAGAATGTGACGGATAAGTTCAGTAATACACTAATGATGTGGTATGCCAGAAGAAACTGAATTACTGTAGAACTGCTTGGAAGGATTTAATTTTTCCTATCAGGACTTAGGAATTCTCTGCAAACAAGACATTTCTAATCTGCTTTGCGAAGGAGTGGGTCTAGTCTCCGGTCTGTCATACAAGACAGAGGACGGTAGACAATGTACCCGGGCGTGTAGTGAATGGCATCTTTCGCGACAAGCATATTTCTGAAGGTCAAACTACTAAGGAGGGAAGCATTCACAAAGTGAAATTCCGCATTCCAATGCTAGCATAAGCTACCAAACCTTCGATAGAAGGAATTGATATGAATTAGTCCGAAACAATTAACGGTCCGCAATTTAAAGGCTATGTACTTCACAAAATGAACAGCCAAAAAAAAGCTACAGAAAATGATATCAAAGACCTGATGCTCTACAACAACAAAAGCCTTTTTCCCAATAGTGGAGTCGGCTACATGGATGCTACATCCCAATCTCTTTGGTTATGTACCGTCTCCGTGAGATCACGATGCTCCAAATCAAGCCTTACAGTTTTCTGTAAACTCTTCTTTGGTCATCCTCTTCCTCTTGATTCTCCAACCCATCTTTAGCGTAATGCACCAAATGAGAAAGAATAGGGATATAGATGGCGTGCCTGGAGTCTAGCCTAAAGAGCTAGACGTAGATACTAAACTCATTGTAATGCATAAGGAATATACAATAATGCTGATTTTTTGTAGGTTTTTTATGAGGAGGGGGAGATGATGTTTGCTGAAGAAACCTCACCAGTGCTGCAATCTTTTTTATCATAGTTGCTGGATATGAATTTAGTCCCCTGACAAGAGTGATGATAAGTTGCTTCAACATAGAAAGTTTCTTATCTCTCTGAGCATCTACAAAAATGATATCTGCTCTGAACCCCTCAGCTTCCAAAGCAAGAAGCTCATCAAGGGTAGGAAGACGGTCAAACATATCTCTAAGTCTTTTGTCCTGCACATTGTTGCAAGAAACAAACTTAATATGATAACCAATGAACAAAGTTTCATTTCATCAGTTTAAAGAGTGAATCCACTGCTAGACGGAGCTAAATGCATTGCCCTTGGAGTGAAAAATTAAGGGTTGTAGATCCCACCAGAAAGGCATTGAGTCCCCTTGAAGTGACGAATATTCTTGTCAACCCGATCTCACAAAGGGAATCAGAAAATAAGGGATCAATCATCACTTATCAACATAGCAATAGAACAGAATCAAACAAGCATTTAGCACAAACACAGCAGCGGCTGAGAAAAACAAAAATCAAATGCCCTTGGCATATTGATGTGTGAAGTCTACCATTTACGAATAGAAATCTTCATTTTAGATACCTTCTCAGCATTAAAGGGGTTAAGCTAAGACATGGTTTGACTTGTAGAATTTCCTGAAGACTGGTGGGGGGTGTCACATCACAAGAATGGAGAAAATGCTTTCCATACACTCTAAGGGCCATAACTATTAGAGCTCAAAAATGCAATGGGGAACATCTCATCAAAATAGCAACAGAATAACAAACATAACCTATATGTGGAGACAATAACATTTCCAAGACACCAGGAATACACTAACAAGCAAGTTTCCCATGCACTCATTTTTTGAAAACCAGCTCAGTGAGTCAGAGGCAGGAGAAATAAACAATAAAGAATTAAAAGAGTTGTTAAGCAGCACTGACCGGAATGACGGAATAAAAACCATTTGGAATGGGCTCAAGAAGTACTCCAGTGCGCCAAAGAATATCTGATGCTGTCTGAGATGATAGCACATCCTGCTCAGTAGTTTTAATAGCTTCCTTATGACTCAAAGGCCCGTCATTAGAAGCCAAAGAAACAGATCTGAACTTTTCAACAAAATCTGAAGGCCACCAGGTAGTGCTGCTTGAAGGCACTTGTTCTGCTTGTCCGGTGTCATCATGTGTTTCCTCCATGTAGTTAAATATTGAAGGAGACAAACCATTTCACCCCACTTATTACCCCATAAAAGCACCTTACAATCTTTTTTTGGTAATTACACCTTCCAATCTTGTCGGAGTCCTTAAACAATAAAACACTGTCTTTGACCTGAATTACTTGATTTGGCAGCCATTTAGCCTGCAAAGTGAAGATTAAAGGATCAATGAATTTCTTTCACCTGGGGGGGGGGCTGATAGCAAATCACTTTATAAAGCATCAAGATTACATAACTTAGAAAATTAACATAACACTCATGGTAATATACCCAAGATATCAAGTTCGATATTGTTTCCATGCCTGAGCAGAAATAGAAGTGAAATTAATGCTAACATGAAATATCAAGAAGATACAAATTGAATAGTCATAGTAAAAGTTTCATTTGAAACAGATGCAAGATCACTTATAGTTATGCCAGCTAAGAATTGACTAATCATAAACATTTCATGAAGATTAAGAATTTAAGAGTTAAAATACAAATGAATAGCAGTATACAATCAGCATCCTGAAACTGTCTAAACCTCTAGCACCTTCAATTGGAAAAGTATAGGAAATCATCTAGGCCAATCAACACAAGATACTATTATGCCACAACCTTGCGTCTGGATGGAGAAAAAACACCAAAAGGATCTGTCTACAATCAAGGCAAAATTTTCAGAATTTAGAGTACTTTTGACTGTGAATACGAAAGGAAACTATGTGGTCCAATCACAAAGAGAAGATGCAAGGCCAAACCCTTGCACGGGACGGGAAAAAGCACCAAAAGAAAGTTCATCTGCAGCCAACAATCGAGACCAACTGTATCAGTATCTCCTATCCCAAAGTACTATTTACAAATACTCCCAAAGAATTTGTTATTCAAGCTTCATGACCACATATGGAAGCCTACTTGCCGAACAGCATGGTGACGTCAGATTGAGTCATAAAGAGCCGGAATTTTCAGAAGAAAGACCAAGATTGGAATCTTCAAGCCTGATGTGATCATCCACCCTGGACTTAAAGCCCATTTAAGTTACTGTATTTGACCTCATATGGAAGTCTAATTGTCAAACAACCTAGTGACTTCAGCTTGATTCCTGAATTCAGATCAAATACCAGAGCAAAATGTCCATGACTAGCGTGGTCACCTACCCCAAACATAAAGCCCTTATAAATTACTGCATTTGGTTTTGGAGTGCATGAGTACCAGCGAAGGCTTGAGAAAATACATTCAAGCCCGATTCAAGGCACCACAATAGAGATACTTGCATAGTAAGCACATGATCATGGCACCTCCTCAAACACCTATACTACTCCACCATCAAGATCCTTAATTTAATTGTGCATTACCAATTTACCACGATGGCTCATAGCTGCACCTGATTAGTTTCACCCATCTATCCTGACTCTTGGTTTGGGGTAGCAATTCTCCAGCCCCTTCTCCCATCAGATGCATTAATAAATGGCATAGGAAACCAGTAGTTACATGAAAGCCACTCCGAAAATAACAACAAAGAAAAGTGAATTATCAATTCAAGGAGACATGAGGAGAAAGGCTGCACTGCCGAAAGTTCTCCACGATACCATGGAGTAAATGCATATCCAGTGATATGAACAACAACAATAGAACCTCTTGCAATCGACTGCATATATATCGGAGAGATTATATGAGCACAAGTTAATACATAAGTTTTGACATTTCAAGATTCATCCCTCTCACTATTCACCCACTACCCCACACACAACCCCATATTGGGCCCACCATTCCCCAAACTTCATTTTTCCCAAATTTCAATCTCAACCATTCATCCATCTAAATCCAATAGTTGTCATAACTTGTGTTCATATAACCTCCTCATATGTATATATATATATATATATATATATATATAATAGTATAAGGCAAGAAAATCTCATTTAGCAGGTAGCTAAACAAAATAGGCAAATGCAGCCGTGCGACCAAATCTCCTTAAAACCCTCATTTGAAAACCCTACTCACTATACAGGGTGTATCATTATTTCAAAGCAACTACCGTACTGCAAGATCATTCACCCACTGTTCAGCAATATAGCTAACCCTCAATCCCCAACTCAAAACAGCCTATTCTCAGCACAAATCACGGATGAATGAGGCAATTCAGACGTAAATGTGCATTCACCAACCAAACAATGCAAAAAAAAAAAAAAAAAAAAATCAGAGAACCCATATCTGATAGAGTAGCTTCGGGAAAAAAAAATCCTGACTATATTATTAAAAAAAGAGAGAAAGAGAGAGGAAAGGAAAAAAGAGAAATATATATTACCATATCCAAGTATGGGAAACCTTGTCAGTATGAGCAAATGGACTATCCCCTACAAATACTATTCGAACCAAGAATTTGACCCATGAATAATAGTTACCCGAATTCGGAAAGAAAACCAGTTTTCTTCAATGAACCCTTCTCAAAGTATCATCCAAGGACATCTTTCCTATTCTACATCACAGAGATAGTTAATGCATTGCAGTACCTTCGATTAACAAACACCACAAACTCAAAGTGCCCCCGATCCTGTACTCTGCCACATCAAAAGCAAGAGACAAAGACAGTACGTATCCAAACAAATACACAGAAGCATCAAGCATTCACCCAATAACAAGCAAGAAGAGCAATGAACCGCTTATTCAACTGAGAGATACACAGAGAGGAAGAGACATATAGAGAGAGAGAGAGGAGGAGAGATATACCACCAAACAGATCCAATAACTTGAATCGGGAGTACCAATAGGCGCCAATATCATTTGAATTCAACTCTTCCCTCTGACTTTTTGTTGAAAAAGAATTTACATGTCCAAATCAAAGAAAACTTCAGTCTCGACCCACAATTGTAAGAATTTCCAGATGCAGAGGAATCGATTTGCAGAGCAAGAGGTGCAATTCAATTAGAGATTTAACGAAAACGATGAAAATGATCGACGAAAAAAAATGAGAGAACGAATGGGGATTTGCGATTTCAATTGAATTGAATTTTGTGGAAAAAGCATGAGAGGGCTGGCTGAGGTTGGGAAGGATGGCGGGTGAGGATGATGTGAGTCACGTGCTTTTTGGGCAGAAAGCGAGTGTGTGTGTGTGTGAGAGAGAGAGCCCGTCAAGCCAAGCCAGCTGTCAATGTGGTGGCTCACCAACATCCACAAGCCTTCTTCTTCCGCGTGAAATTTTTCAAAAACACCCTTTTTCTTTTTGTTTTATTTTAACAAGTTTAGTCCTATAAAGAAAAATTATCTCAAAATAAAGAATGGAATGATCAGATAAAGATTAGGCCAAAGTTTTTTTTGTTTTTTTTTTTTTTTTGCTGCTGTGGAGGTTGGTGATGGACCGATGGTGATGCTCCTGATGGGTAAAGGGCAAAAGGTCGGCAATAAATGTGAAGACCGGAGAACCAAAAAAGTAGAGGGGGGTTATCACATTGGACTTGTGAGCATTGATGGTTGAGCTACCTATAAAAGGGTAAAGCAAGGAATGTGATATAATTAAAGATGAGATACAACAACGACTCCTCAATATAATAGTGGATTTTGGGTGGATAGCGTGGTGGATTTCATTCTCAAGCAACGCTTGTAATAGTAAAAGAGCTAGGTTGGTGTTGCATTTATATTAAATTTTATGAAGCGGTTTGGATAAATTATGAGAGATATAAATAATACATCAAATTAATAAGGGTAAGGTAGAAATAGAAGTAGGAGAAGAAAGAGGAAGAAAGAGGGGGATTGGTAAAAGAAAAAAGTAAGGGTAATAGTGTGTGAAAACAAAAGAAATATATTATTTTTATATTCTTTTTTTTTTAATTTAATATATTTATGAATTTATATTTTTTAAAATTTAATTACTCACCGTAGCGTCGTGTCTTAGCGTTAGTAAAATTTCTAACTAATATTTAAAGGATGCATGAGAAAGAAAATTTCGTCAACACACTCCAATGAATCGATGATGCTCACGTAAACAAGTGTAGAGAAGAAAAGTCGTTACATAAAAGTAATGTCTTCTAGCTATTGATGTGGAATAACTAGGTATTGATCACAACAACCACCGTACGTATATATATTTATGTTTTCCATACAAGATAAAGTGATTATAAAAGCCATCTAACATCTATATAATATAAATAACTAAATAAGCTTTGGGTTTGAAATTTAAAATTAAGCTTTGTCGCATGTGGAGAACAAGTTGTCCTACTTGTGTTTGCCTTTGTCCAATATGTCTTTGTATTTGGAAGTAAACCCTCTGATTTTTCAGTCCCATCAGGTCATCAACTGGATCATTAGCTTTTAAACTTTTGGCCGTATATTTGGAGAAAATTAAATAGCTAATAAATTATTTTTAAATGTTTGGCTAAATATTTAATTTTTTGGATCAAAGTTAGTTTTTAAATTGTGTTCAATGTACACACGTCTGCCGTCTGGAAGAGAGTGGTCGTCAGGCCAAAAGCACGAGTATCCCCTAATATCATATATTATATATATGAGGAAGTAGGAACAAGGCAATTTGATTAATTTCTCCCCAAAAATATCCTACTAGAACAAATGAAAAAGTAAGGATAATAAAGTGGAGTGGGTAATAAATTGGGGTGAGATGAGGGGAAGAGTGAGTAATAAAATTGGGTGAAGTTGATAATAAAGTGGGGTGAGGTGAGATGAGAATAATTTTTTTTATAATATTAATATTTTAATAAATGTTAATTTTTTTAATAATATATTTAATAAAAAATAGTCAAATTTTTTAAAATGTTAAGGTGATCCAAATAAGATTAATATTAATATAATAATTTCGAATCTCTATTATTATTTTATAATTTATAATTTTATTTTTTCATTGATTTTTTTAAAAAATTGCTATATTTTTTTCGATGATTTTTATTTTAAGTTAGTGAAGTGTTTATCGTATCAAAAACATGAGTAACCGCTAGTATATGCACATAGGATAACTCTTCCAATACCTCATAAGGCTTCAATGTATGATATACAACGGTTAAAAATTTTGTTGTCCTCTTGTATGAACTAATTATATCGCTTTACCGCGATCTACACAAGTATCAAACTATTAGAAAAGTTCCGAGAAGTGTTGCGGGAATTTCTTCCCTGATGTTTAAGTCTGCAAATTGGGAAAAAGAACCTAAAGTACAAATTAAGTTGAAACATTTTACATTCAATGTGAATGATATTTATAGATAACTGATTTCGATCATTTGTGCAGTAAATATCGGTCTTACCCCTACTAAAAATAAATCCCAAAGTTAGTTTGTTGGTATCTTTATTAAATGTTCAACTTATTTAATATTGTGACTAGTTTACGTGTCGGTTGCATGTTTTTTTTTTGGTAGCAGGATTTGACACATTTTGGGCCTTAATGTCGATCTTTGGGCCTTAAAATCGGTCCATATGATAAATTGGAATATTTTAACCTTGAATCACCGGCCGGGCACGTCACCCGGCCCTTATCACTTCCCTCAGTTACTCGTGTTGTGTGTGCTTCATGATATTTAAATCACCTGCTTCGTAAATCATTATAAGATTTATATTTAATAACATCGATTTTGTTTGTTGATATTGTTAGCAAATTTTTTAACATAATAACATTAAATACAATAATGAAAAAAATATTACATCATTATACGCAAATAGAGTCCTACATCATATCTGTAGGAAATTGACTTATCGAAACAACAAAAATCATGTTTTTTTTTATAGAACTAATAAACTCATGTTTGTATCTGTTAGATGCCGTGTTCATTTCGTGCTCCCAATTATACATCTCCTGCCATGTTCTGTATCATGTTGTTTTCTCATTTATCATGTTGTGTTCGAAAAAGACTTGTTATAAGCCCTGACTTCATGATGAGGATATTATTTTTTTGTATTATGATTTTATTTTGTTTATTTTGGATTCATTTCTTTTTATTGTGTGGCACAGACTCATGTAAACAATATGTACCTACCGGGGCCACCACCATAGCTTTACCCTTCTACTAAGGGCAAGTCTAAGCAAGTCTAATGATCCTTCCCATTTTCATATTTTGGTAAATGATCAAAAAAGTCAAGCTTAATGACTCGGCTAAATAACTCATCTATTTTGACCCACGCATTTCCCCAGCCAAATTTGGCTCAAAATTGTTGGCAAATTGACCCAACTAATTTTTGCCATCTATGATTTAACAAAAACAAAAGAAAAGGCAAATCAAAGATTGGAGTGCGGCAGAGTGGATCTCCAATTTTTCCCCATCTCTCCCGACTAGCTTATCTAAGATTAGTCATCTTCTTTCTATTTCTATCGAATTTTGTATCTCCAGATCAAATCATCTCACCCTCCCTCCCTAATCACCTAGAAATCAGATAAATTCAAGCTCTTTTTGATTTTCTGATTTCTCAATTTATCTCAGTTTTTTTCGTGGTTTTTGTTTATAGATTGCTTTGTTAATTTAGATGAAAAAGTCTAGGTCACGGTTGAGAAATATTGTTTTGTGATTGTGATTCGTCTACTCTTTCGTGTATCGAATTTGAGCTGATTAGAGGTGCGTTGATGTTTGTTGTAAGAACTTTTGTCATGTTTGGTGAGATGAATTGATTACTCGAGCTTCTCAGTGTTGAAGTGGATTTGTCTGTTTGAGTTGATTTCTAATTAGGGTTGTGATTTGCTTGTGGATTCGGGATTATCTTACATGATTTATTGGATTCTGAATCCAGTTGATGATTTTAGTTATGGGTTTATGAGAGTTGTTCTGACTTGTGTTTTTGGTGGCAAAGCCAAGATTCTTTTCTTCTAGTTTTGAATTTCTTGTGCTGATAATTGGATTAATTTGTGATGTCCTTGTAGCCGTTGGATGATGATGGATTTTGACAAATAGTATTAATTGAGGTTCTCCTGATTAAATTACATTGCATCTGTTGAATGAGGATGATTTTGTTGATTAGGATTTTTTGTGTCAGTTGCATTTCTATGCTAGCTTATGCAATTGTGTTATAACTGACAGGTATCACTTATCTACATTTGTAGACTCAACTTGAGAAGTTATGGCAAACACACATACAAAGAGAGGAAATACTTTCACTCCAACTTTATATAAAGCGATTTGCAGTGCCTACTTGTGCATTAGTCAAGATGCGGTGATTGGTATATCACAAGCGCGTATTTTAGAATCGTATTCTTGAAAATTATGCTACAAACATGGGAGATAGTTCTCGAACTCTTAATGTAACAATCCGAATTTCATTAACCCGACTAATATTTTTTAACATGATAATCGGTTTAGCACATTGGTTGTAGACTTGAAAATTTCATGAATTTGGGTTGAGGTTCAAGACCCATGGCCCAATTTGATTTTGATTCTTCCTTTGATTGAGAAAAGACCCATTTATCCCTACACACCCTAAAAACCCCTCTTTTGTCTTGTTTAAATCCTTATGGCAGCCCTCATTTCTCTTTCTCGTTCTTCTCTTCCCCTCCATCTTCCTTCTTCCTCTTCTTCATCCCCTTCATCTCCATTCATGATTTTCTTGAGTTGGGAGGTCGATTCCAAAGCATGGGAGACTTGGAGGAGAGCCTTGCCATCATCATCTTCATCTCCATTTCATCCATTCAAAGGTGAGATAGCTAAATCTATGATGTCCTACATGTCCGGCTTGGCCATAGGAAATCTCAGGCAGGCACCGCCGGGCAAGCCAGACCGAGCACGACACCATAGATTTAGCTCAAGGAAAGTGAAACAAAAAATCTCACCTTTGAATGGATAAAATGGAGGTGAAAATGATGATGCCAAGGCTCCCCTCCAAGTCTCCCAAGCTCTGGAATCGACCTCCCAACTCAAGAAAATCAATGGAGATGAAGGGAATGAAGAAGAGGAAGAAGGGAGATGGAGGGGAAGAGAAGAACGAGAAAGAGAAAGAGAAATGAGGGGAGGAATGAGGGCTGCCATAAGGATTTAAATAAGACAAAATAGGGGTTTTCAGGGTGTGTAGGGGTAAATGAGTCCTTTCTCAATCAAAGGAAGAACCAAAAATCAAATTGGGCTAAAAATTACACCGAATGGGTCTTAAACCCCAATCCAAACTCATGAAATTTTCAAGTCCCCAACCAATATGCTAAACCAGTTTCCATGTTAAAAAACACGAGTTAGGTTAATGAATTGCGAGTCATACATTAACAGTTCAAGAACTATCTCCCGTGTTTGTAACATAATTTTCAAAAATACAATTCCAAAATATAGATTGCGCTTCTGATATACCAATTACCGCATCTTGGCTAATACAGAAGTAGGCATTGCAAATCGCTTTATCTAAAGTTAGAGTGAAAGTTTTCCTCTCTTTGTTTGTGTGTTTGCCATAACTTCTCAAGTTCAGTATACAAATATAGACAAGTGATACCTGTCAGTTATAACACAATTCCACAAGCTAGCATAAAAATGCAACTGACACAAAAAATTCTAATCAACAAAATCATCCTGCAATGTAATTCAATCAGGAGAACCATAATTAACGCTATTTGCTAAAATCCATCCTCATTCAACGGCTACAAGGACATCACAGAATAATCCGCACAAGAAATTCAAAAGTAGAACAAAAGAATCTTGGCTCTGCCATCAAAAATACAAGTGAGAACAACTCCCACGAACCCAGAACTAAAATCATCAACTGGATTCAGAATCCAATAAAACATGGAAGATAATCCCAAATCCACAAGCAAGTCACAACCCTAATCAGAAATCAACTCAAATAGGCAAATCCACTTCAATATTGAGAAGCTCGAGTAATCAATTTATCTCACTAAACACGACAAAAATTCTTGCAACAAACATCAACGTACCTCTAATCAACTCAAATTTGATACGAATCACAATCACAAAACAATATTTCTTAATCGTGACGTAAATTTTTCATCTAAATTAATGAAGCAATCAATGAACTAAAATCAGGAAAAAAAAATTGAGATAAATTGAGAAATCAGAAAATCGAGAAGAGCTTGAATTTATATGATTTCTAGGGGATTAGGGAGGGAAAGGGGGTGAGATGATTTGAATTTGGAGAGACAAAATTCGATAGAAATATATAGAGAAGATGACTAACCTCACATAAGCTCGTCGGGAGAGATGGGTCGGGAAAAATTGGAGATGAGGAAAAATTGGAGATCCACTCGGCCTACTCCAATCTTTGACTTGCCTTTTCTTCTGTTTTTGTTAAATTATACATGGCAAAAATTAGCTAGGTTAATTTGCCATCTATTTTGAGCCAAATATGGCTGGGAGATGGGTGGGCCAAAGTGGATGAGTTATTTAGCTTAGCCATTGGACTTGACTTATTTTATCATTTACAAAAATATGAAAATAGAAAGGACCATTTTAGGACCATTAGACTTGCTATTAGACTTGTTCTACACTAAAGCAAGGATTTTATATATGTATCTAGATAATAATGAAGAAAGAATAAAGATAGTCACATGATGAACAAAATTATAATTCTCTACAATATTAGAAACCTAAGTGAAAAAAAAAATGTTTTATTCATATATTTTGCTGCTTGTTTTGTATTAACTTAATCACCCTCTCTATCACACAAGCAAGAAACGAATTTCTCAATAAACTAAGCAGTAAATTGATAACCGTCGAGAATTAATCTCGTTGACCTTTTATACGCGTTGATTACGTCACTCCGTCATAATCTGCACAAGTATTAAAATATCAAAATGGTCATAATGCGTTCATTATTCGAATTATCTCTCCGATGCTTAAATTAGCAAACTAAATAAGAAATCACTACAAGAAAAATATCATTTACCGGGAGAATTTTTTATCACTAAATATTAACGGATTACCGACGATTTTATTTTGATTTTTTATGAAAATACTGAGGGATTACCGAGAGAATCATTCTGTCACTAATTATCCCTCGTTAATCTCTCGGTAATTATAAAAAAGATTTACTTTTATTTTTTTAAATTATTTTAACGGATTACCAACAAAATTCCAATCTCTCACTATTTACCGACATAACCATTTTGTCATTAATTATTTACCCGGAAACCTTGATAAATTATAAAAAAAGTTTTTTTAAAAATTATTGCAACGGACTATAAATAAAATTTAAATCCTCGGTGATATGTTACAATATTTTAAAGAATTTAAAATGAATCTTTTTTGGGTGTTCCGCTCTCCACCAAGAAATTGTAGATTTGGCATTATCAACCATTGATTGAAAAGATCACCTGACACATTATATCATGGGCTGCTAGGCTGCTGTCATATGCAGGGCGAGTACAACTTATCAAGGATGTCTTCATGAGTATTCAAGTTTACTGGGCGCAGATCTTCCTCCTTCCAAAAGGTGTGGTTCAGCAGATTGAGTAACAACTTCGGGCATTCCTACGGTCTGGAGTATCAATGAGCACCAATCGACCCCTTGTTGCTTGGGAAAAAATATGTGAATCGGTTAAGAAGGGGGGACTTGGAATTAGACAGTTGAGTTGCTGGAATGTTGCACTTTGTTCAAACATATATGGGACATTACAATGAAAAAAGATCGGCTTTGGATACGGTGGATCCATGAAATGTATTTAAAAGCGAGTAATCTGTGGTCGGTGGAGAGATCGAGGAATAGATCCTGAGCGTGGAATGCATTGCTCAAAATTAGGGACCACTTCATGCTTGCTGTGGACACATCCATTGATCCGGGTCGATGGATTGTTGCGCCTGTGCCATTCTCAGTGCAGTTCGCATATAACTTCATCAGAGGGCCTGTAAAGAATAATCTTCCTTGGTGGAAGCTGATTTGGAGTAAGGAAATCCCTCCAAGACAAGGCTTTATTTTCTGGTTGGTAATGATTGACAGGCTGAGGACAAAAGAAAGACTTGTCCGAATGAGAATTATCGGCGAGAGTACATGTGTTTTGTGTAGTAGCGCCCCGGAGACTAGAGACAATCTCTTCATTTGCTGCCCTTTTGTGCATACGGTTCGGACAAAGATCTTACATTGCTTGGGACTGAGATGGTCGGGTACAGGGTGGGAGGTATGGTGGAAATGACTGCTGAAGATTAGCGTAGGGAATACTAACAGGGCGAAAACTAGACGATCCATGGCTGTATCCTCGGTGTATGAGGTATGGAGAGAAAGGAACTATGAGCCTGTTTGATAAGTGAGTAGGATTAGATAGGATTATAAGAAGATGCAATTAAGATAGGATTATAAGAAGATGGGATTAATAAAGAGGATTTTAATCCCAAATGCATGTTTGGTTGTGTTGAGATTAAAACATAAGATTGTAATTACTAATCTCAAGTGCATGTTTGATTGTAATGCCGAGAATGAGATTATAATTTCATTTTACC